>JASDQU010172401.1:1721-21235 GCA_032191745.1 Picea mariana
TATAATCAAGGAGGTAGGGTGGTGCTAGGGAGGACTATGGTCCTCTGATATTCAAGTTGGTGCTTGAATATTGGAAGTTGTATCTTCCATCTAGTTGTAGCTAGAAAAACAAGGTGGTAGGGTGGTGCTAGGGAAAATACCGAGTTTTATGTATGAAAGTTGGTGCTTGTATAAGTCCAGTTGGTGCTGGAACAATCAAGGAGTTGATGCTTCCTTCTAGTGGGTGCTAGAGAAGGAAGAGGGTTGGTGCTCTCATTAAGTTGGAGCTTGCAAAACATAGGTAGTAGCCTCACTTTGAGTTGGTGCTCAAAGATAGATGATGTACATAACTTAAAATACTGCCTATCATTCGAAGAAGAAGAGGTTTTCTCCCTTTATGGTTTTCCTCGTGAAAATCTGTCTCTGTGTATATCTTATGTGTGACTGATGTTCTTTATTTATGTTGTTCATATCTTGTATAATATTGATGGTCACTTGGAAGAGATTAAAAATTATTTGAATAAGTTATATATCGTTTAAGCTCAGTAACAATTGATTCACACCCCCCCCCCCCCCCCCCCNTCCTTAGTTGTCTTAGTAATTTCAACACTCCAAATATTCATGAAGTGTTTATGAAAAATAAGTGAAGCACTACTACAATCTATGTACTCATGCATTGTAAAAAAATTATGTTAAAATTGAATAGTTAACAATGAAAAAAAAGGAGTCACCTAATAAGACTGTTTGGACTGTTTTGTGAAAAAACAGGAAAAATGATATCCAAGATTCATGTTTCTACCTTGAAGAGACCATAAAATTAATCATTTTCCACCAAGCAAATTTATGGAAAAATTTTAGTTGATTAAGTGATATTTGGAAACAAATACATTTGATCACCAAGTGCCCCCGATCCCTAAGAAAGCATGTTGATGGATGATACAAGAAAGACTTCACATGACGATAATGGCAGAAACATGTTCAATTAGAGATTAGAGTGATAAGGTGGTGAAATTGGAAAGACAAGCAAATAATGTGTGAAATTGTGGAGATAGAGACACCCTATCAAATGGCATACAAATGTGTTAGATTATGAAAGGAATTACTACAAAAACAAGTCTTATTAATGTAATGCAAAAACACATGTGAATGATAATTAATGTGAAAATGCAAATAAAGTTTATGATAATGTCATTGATTTGTCCCCAAGTGACTACACAACACACATGTTTTTAGGGCACAAGTACGGAATAGGGGTTTTGGAATTCAAAGACACATTATGGTAGAATGGATAGTTGTAATGGTTTAAGGACAAGTAGAAATGAAATAGGTTGTGTAATCACTAAGAATGGCTATTATACAAGCAATAAATAAAAAAGGTAGAATGGATAGTTGTAATGGTTTAAGGACAAGTAGAAATGAAATAGGTTGTGTAATCACTAAGAATGGCTATTATACAAGCAATAAATAAAAAAGGTACAAGTATGTATAAATAAATGAAATAGGTTGTGTAATCATTAAGAATGGCTATTATACAAGCAATAAATAAAAAAGGTATAAGTATGTATAAATAGAAGAGATAAAAAGGTTAAAATAACAAAAAGGTTTAAGTAAAGGTAAAGGAACCAAGTAACTTTTAGCTCTTATTTTTACCAAAGTGACCTTGCATGTGATTCCTTGCGAGTTTGTTGAGTTCGCTTGCTTAAAAAGTTACTCGACTATTAACTAAGAGAGATTATGGCACAAGTAAGGATCCAGAAATTTGTATTGTTTGCATGTCTTAGGGTTGCAAAGAAAATGAAATTTTGGATTATTTTGATGGAAATAATGAAAATTTCCCATTAGTATAGTGCCAATATTATGCAAACAATTAGTAAAAAAATTCTACGATAGTTGGACATGTGTGATCAAGATTAACTAATGCATCAACAATCCATTGTTGATGTGTTACAAACAAAACAATAAATTGACACAATCAAGGTTTATTACTAATTGAAGCACATCAATTCAAAGTGATTAGAAGAAATTGTCCTTAGTACAACCTTTGGAGCACAAGCATTAAGTTATGTGAAGAGTAAGTCAATTTTGATCATTTATCAATATAATTGTTTATATGTAAAGGTTTAAATATTGTTTAAGGTTAATAAACACATTTTTTCAATGTTATAGTGATTGAAAAACACATTTGTCTTGATCTTACATATACAGAGAATGAGATGATGAGCTCCCAAATTGCCCATCATATAGGGATGAGTACCAATGCATCTAAAGGATTATTGTGCACTTTTTAGGTAATATTTAAAGTTTTAAGTTGAATTGACATTTTTCTTTTTCAAATTAGATAATGATGTTAACTAAATAACATGAGCCCAAAAGACATTATGAAACCATGAAAGTTGTGATGCCTTTGTAAGAGCTTGTAAAAAAAAGCTACTGGTTCCCTCAATTACACTAGAATAAAAAGTAATATTGAAAAAGAACATCAACTTCATATACTTTTAATGTATTAGTTTAACAAATTATATAAAATGATGTGTTTTATATAAAATTAAATGGTAATTTGACACTTTGTGATTTAGTGGTTGAAATAACTTTGAATTAACATATAAATCACTAATGTTTAAACTTCGACAAACTTAAACCTCAATATGCATATTAACAAAGTTTAATAACTCCCCACATATTGTAATAAATATAATAAGATTCATAACGCCTCATTTAAAAAAGGAAAAAACCATACCCAAAAAAATATGCAATAATATGGATGACAATGGGAACTAATGGTGGTGGGAGTAAGACACCCCGGGGTGAAATATCCCTTTTATAACGATTTCATTATTAATACTTCGATTATAAATAAGAAGTGATAATAGTTTCATAGATAAACTTAATTCAATTTGTAGTCTTCTCCATCATGCTCCTTTTAATTGTGACTCCCTCCATATATTAAGTTAATATTGTCAATATTACAACATTGAATGAGAATATATTATCCACTTTATTAGGAACGAAGGTATAATTTGTCTTAGGTAAAGCATAAGTTCCTTATTACAAAATTTTAAAATCTCAAAAAAAGGAAAATCATTCATCGAAAAAGTGGGGTCACAAGAAAATGATTGATATTATATATTTATATTCAGCATTTTGAGTATCTAATTTTTAGTGTTTTTTTTTTTCAATGAAAAATGTAAAAAGAGTAATATTTTTATTTCAAATATTGAAATCTAATATTACATTCAATGAGTGCCTACAACATGAAGGAAAGTATTAAAATTTCCATGATCTTGAACGTGATCTACTTGACAAACCTCTATATCTATAAATTACAATTCAAAACTTGATTAAGGCAAGAAATCATACCTAATCCATATTAAAATCTAGTTAACTCACCACAAAGAATCAAACCCACTTAATAGTTCCAAGGACACAAAAATAATAAGAAAGAACCAAGCTAATGTTCAATTTGAACACCCTCCCTAAGCTCTTACATTTTCAATACCCCAAACTATAACAAGACCCCTACTTTAGAAAGTTGTTCCACCGTTGTATTAAAATTGTGAAAGAGATGTTTGAATAAGACAAGGTAATTATGGTTCCCCATTCCTATACGTGATCCATCTGTGCTTAGAGTCCCAAGTGTTGGAAGTGTACATCACCAATCATCAAATGTATGATGAACATAGAGTCCCCAAATCCCTACACATTGGTTATACCTATCTTCACTACAATTTTGAGCAATGTTGAGAGTGCACACAAATCGACTGAATTACTTGATCCATCTCCCAACCCCAATGAAAAAGAGAGGTGATGGGTAGATGAAATAAAGAGGACTCCTCCAACACCACATTGTCCTGGATTGCCTTGCAATGCACCATTTAAATATCCCCACAACACTAACTCATCAATCTCTAGAGGCTAAATATGTCTAGGAATTCTTTTTGTTTTCAAGTGATCTTGTAGTCATTAAAACAATGTTGGATTCGGTAGTATACCTAGTAATAAGTGGTAGAAAGTATTTGAAATATAACATTGTTCCTTGACCTCCATATAGCCCAACTTACCACTGATTAGAAATCTGGTTGTAGGGTCCTTATACCAGTGCTTGTAGGCCTATGATAGGGAGTCTACCTCCATTTTCCAATGCCTTCAATTAATGTTTTTTCCACAAACAATACTTCCAAAGTGAAATGTCATCCCACTATAAGATGAAAGATAGTTTTTCATTTTCCTTACATATAAAACATATGTTTGGTCCCTATTGAGGCCTCCTTTGAAGTATATTCAGGTTCAATACTTTATTAGAGATTTCTAGCAAGAATTTTTTTTTAAGAAGCTTTGTTTTGAGTGACAAATTTTAACTTCCATATCTTTGAACACCACCATTTCAAGTTTTCTTTTGTTTTTTCCACAAATAGGGATGAGTAACCGAGCTTCACTACATATAATCCATCCACTAGATTCTTTGATAACCTGAATCCATATTCACCCATTCCTAATAATTGCACTAGCTGCTAATAATTGAGTATAGGCCACTCATTCTACCATCATCCCTCTAAGGTCGAACTCTTATGTAATCATCCAAGATTCCCTCCAAGGATGTTGTTGTTGTGGTGATGAGGAATCACACAAAAAATACGGAGTTTGATTATGTAGAGTATTCCCCAACTCCTCGGATAACCTAAAAATCCCTTTACATCCAAGCCAAGGATCAAACTCAATTATCACCCTATTCCATCATTAATTTTCCATTCTATCCAAGAGCTTGGGATTGGGAAAGAGCCAGTCAGTGATTTTTAAGTTTTAGTTGTGTATTCATGTATATTCAACCTAAGTCTTGATATGCAATTTTTATCTCTTTATATGAGTTTGTATATTTTGTTATAAACTAAATTAGTGATGCACATGCTCTAACCTTGTTGCTTTACAATTTCTAAAGATATGCATTATGTTTCTACTTTTTTGTTGAGGATCTTTGTGGTTAATAAGGTCAAACTTTTTCTTGATTTTCTTTTTAATTTGTTTCCACCTAACTAATTGGATTGGTGTTGATGGAGGATCAGTAAAACTAATTGTCTTACTTCCTTAGACTTGATAGAAAGGACTACCTCCCTTATTGGGTCCAATTTTTTTTATGCATGCTCCCTCCATAAGGTAGTTTTAATGATAATAACTTGCATAGGAGGGGTCAACTACTTTGTCACAACCAAGTCTATGTCTCATCACCCACCCTAGATGGAAGGGTTGGGTCCTTTTTTGGTTTTCCAAAGTTTGATTGACCTAAATCATTTGTTTGGATTTACCACTTAGGAATTCATCTAAAAGTGATTACATCCTTTGGATTTGTTGCTTTTTGATTTTTTTTTTCACCTTAGCCTTTGGGAATGCATCCTCTAGATGCCCTATTTCTAGACAAACTGTGTAGTTAAACACCATGTTTACATCCATTGACGATCATCTCATTATATAACTATATTCTCTAAGAGACTTGGACTCAAGTCAAACTCTACTAAATTCAAACATTAGCATTATTTCTATTGATTAACATTATTGACTTTTAAAGTAGTGAACTCTAGAAAGTTAACTTCTCTCTAAATGTGTCTTTTGTAGAGTGGAAAAGGTATGTTTTTTTTGGGTAAATAAAACATAACTATTTTACAAGATTGAATAATATTTTAGCTTAGAGAAAATATCTACACATACAATACTTTGTATCTCCAATCATTTATAGGGATTAACATTATTGACTTCTAAATTAGTGAAATCCATAATGTTAACTTCTCTCTAAATGTGTCTTTTGTAGAGTGGAAAATGTATGATTTTTTAGGTAAATAAAACATAACTAATTTACAAGATTTGACAGTCTTTTAGCTCAAAGCAAAGATCTACACATCCAAGACATTGTTGTAGAAAAAATACCAACTTATCATTGTCTCTCCAAACTAGCTTTTTAGATGGTCTATTAAAATTTGTAAAATGTTACTTGCAATTTTTTTCCACATAACTTTTCAGGCAATGTTTATTGCTAGTTCTATTGGATACATTATATCTTAAAAAAAAACATTGAAGAAAAGAAAAAATCATTGTTGTACTTATTGTCCAAAAAGTACCTACATAAAGTCTTGTGATTCATCAATGTTAATCATCGTTGACGGAAACGTGTGTTGGAGAAATCATTTTTCCCCTTTGCTAACTTGGTTGTATATTTGAAGATCTGGAGAGTCGTGTTGAGGTGTCTGAGTGGAAATGTGGATGATAATTTTCAACCACTTACAAACAAAAACATATCTTAATGTTTAATATAACTTCATCTACAAGGTTTGTAGGTGTCGAGGGTGGGTCCTCTAAAATCCCAATGGAACAGAGAAGTTATCATTTGCATAGGGTCTGGGACAGCCTACCAATAATAAGTCAGAGGCTTTAGTTATATACATGGGATTGAAACTGGGATTGAAAATAATTAATGTAGAGCAATTCAAGGAAATTATCATCATTGGGGACTCTGAATTAGTCATTGAAAGATTGAGGAAGCAAATGATAAGTGGGAAACATAGTCTGTGCAAAATCTTACAAAGGATTTCTAAGGAAGAGGGAAGATTCCAAAAAATCAAGCATTACCATGTCATTCGGAAAATGAATCATAAAGAAGATTCTCTAGCCAAGGAGGCCTAGGATTTTGAACAAGGAACCCAAGCGAAATGGTGAGGTTTATATGCAATTTTTACTTAAGGAAATGTGGCCATTTAAAATAGATTTGGGTGCGATTTTCATCACTAATCATGTCAATCCCAATATTTTGACACCTTGTGAATATGTGTTCCCCTCATCACATTCATAGATCTCTTCACTCCACTCATCGTCTACCTTGTTGTGGTATATACACCCTCCGATCACCTTGGTACATACGTCAAGGTATATTCGACAGTGTATATACCACTTTCTGTAGCATTGAATGTTGTGTAGCAAGTTGTATATTGCTCGCCCCTTGGATTTTCTACTTGCTTGGCATACCATTTAGTTAATGGAAAGTACTTAATATTTATAATTTTTGAAAGTGGAATATCTCCTCCCCGTCCTCTTTCTCCATTTGGTGTGGCGTTCACACAAGTCAAACCCCTATTCTTCGCATTTTTTTGAGCAGCATCATAAATTCGTTAGCTTGCAGGAATTTCAATTGGAAATTAGAAGTAGGGGCATTCATGTCTTTTGTCTTAGTTTTTAAACTCCAATTCCCTTCCTCTCAGCCCCATCTCAAACGAAAATGTTCAACCAGTTGTCTTCTACACCCATCCAACATTAAGTTCATGAGTTCCAGGGATAGGAAGATCATGTGGCGAAAGAATAAGGCAACCTACATTTTTTTGGACAACTGAGAGGGGGGGGTGAATCAGTTGTTATTGTGCTTAAACAATTATGCCCATTTTAAACTCTTTATGAAACACTCAATGACAATCAAAATAATGCAGGGAAGTAAGCAATATAATATTCAACATCAATCACATACATGAAATATACAGAGACAGATGTTTCCTGAGGAAACCCATAAAGGGAAAAAACTATTCTTCTTGATATGATAAGTAATCTTTATTTTATGTACATTATCATTCTTATGAGCTCCAACTCCTCTTGAGGCTACAACCTCTGTTTTACAAGCAACAACTTGCCGAGAGCACCAACTCTTTGGTTTCTCTAGCACCCACTAGAAGGAAGCACGAACTCCTTGAGTGTTCCAGCACCTACTTCCAGTCACACAGGCACCAACCTGTATAACAGAGAACAATAGTTCTCCCTTACACCACCCTGCCACCCTGTTTTTTTTGGCTGCAACCAGATGGAAGCTACAACTCCCTGTTTTCAAGCATCCACTTGAAACTCTGAGGACAACAGTCCTCCCTACCACCCTGAAATATAGATCTTTGCTTTTCATAAATTTATTGCAGTGATACAACGTTTATCAATGGCTTACTAGTCTCATCATTATTCTTCTACACTGCTCTGCTCTGTTTGCATCAGTGTCTTCCTGCTTGCATCTTCTTGAGCTTTATGTTCTTCTACTTTGTCTCTGCATGTGCACCTCGGCTTTTTCTTCCTCTCTCAGATATGCATTCATGTTCTATGCGCTATGCCTTTTCTGTGTGTTTTAGCTGCTGCACACAGCATGCTTTTATCCGCATGAATAACTCTCAACAGAAGCAACCCACTCTTCTTTGTTCTGCATTTATTTATCATTCCAAGTCCTCTGTTTGATCATACACCCAACTCTTCATCATCTCTAGCAATTATGCTGAGTCTATTCTTCATCAGTGGTCATTATCATGAGATTCTTAGGATTCTCTGGTAGCTACAGTCTTCGACGCATTTCCATCTATCAATCATCTTTATGATGAGTCTTTATTCCACTGGCAGTTACCTTGAGACTCTTCATCTCCTCTGGCGATCACCCTGAGATTCTTCGAATTCTCTGGTAGATGCAATCAGTCGTTTTCTACAGTTACAATCACTCCATCTCTAACAGTTACTGAGAGAACCTTGGTGCGCTCATACCTTTGGCACCTTTTCCCTTTCTAATAAAACTACACAGTGGGTGCTATCTTTTCTGGCTAAGCCCCTTCCTTTCACGTGACCACTAGATGTGACCATACGCCTATCCAAAGGTGCTACATGAATCGGGCATCAGATATTCAGTTGCGAGTTTCCTCGATTCTCCCAACTTATGATATATAAAATGGAGCTTAGCAGCACTAGCTCCTTCCTCTATTCTCTCTCCACGTGACCATTGGCTGTGACCGCTCGCTAATCAAAAGGGCGCTTTGCGATCTTGGCGATCTTCAATGTGGAGCCCAATGACGTGCTAGCTCCTCCCTTAATCCTTCGATGATGTGACCTTGGCTATGACCATAGGACTAACTTCGTCATGCCTAATCAACAGTCCACGATCCTCAGTGGTCCGACGACTGTGATAAAATCATGAACTCACGTGTCAGGTGTTTGAACGTGAGCCAACCCTGAATCTTCCAAATCCTGATTCACGATTCAGTGCTCTATGTCAGATCGACAGTCAACATCCCTTTGTGATCCAATGGTCCAGATCTTATCGGGACTTCGTGTTTCACGAAGTTGGAGGACTACTCACCTCCCTTCTTCCCACTCTCAATTTTTGAAACTTGCTCCAGATCAACGACCCTCAACATTCCTCGATGCAATGACTATGATCAATATCGTGAAATAAAACTACGCAATGTCTGCAGACTTCTCGAAACAATTTTTTCGATTCGCGACTCTGTGAATCTGCTTTATCGGTTGCCATGTGTCCTTCCCAAATGAACGGCTAGGAATGTTGCATATCCCATCTCCTCGGGTATTTTCCGCCTGCCTTCTCTATATTTGTGAGTGACATATCAACGGCTCACAACTCCCCATGATCTAATGGTCTAGATCAACTCACGAACTCGGACATCGCAAGTTCCTACAACTCTTACCTTTGAATTTTCCAATTTGCGAGTCAGCGAAATGTTGATCTCTCACCACGTGTCCTTTGGATCCAACAGTTCATATCTCATCGCAATTTCACATTTTGTGAAGTTGGGGGATGGATCTTGTCCATTATCCTCTTCGCAGTTTTACTGGATCCGACGGTTGTTGGTCCTCGGTGCTTAGATGCAACAGATCATATCTGTACTTCTTCTATGCACTTCCTCGGGTCACTGGACTCTGATCTAACGAACACTACCATTCTTCCTCCTGAGCTTTCTGATCTCTTTGACTTAGAAGGTTTTCTAAGTGTTCAAAAGGTCTCGACCTTTTCTCCTTTTGTGAGTCCTTCTCTTGGACCTTGGCTGCACTTATGGAAAGTGCTATCTCTTTTGAGCTTTGATCTCTGCACACTCATGCTATTTCTCTTGATCTTTGATTTGCAAATTGTTCGCTTCTTCTCCTGAACTTATGCTTTCCCTGTTTGCCATCATTATTGATTTCCTCATTGCTGCTTTTCTTTCCTATAAACATATCATCGTCACTATTGTTCTTGCAATCAATGAAAAACACATTGTCCCTGTAAACCTACCAACACAGTTGTCCCAATTTTTATGTGCAAGATATTAAGAGAATTATGAGAGTCCAAGGCGCTGAGTTGGAGTTGAAAAATAATAATGCAGTTAGGCTTGAGGAAAAATTTCTCACCCAAGAGCAAGGAAGAGACGAGAAAATCACAAGCCTGTCATATTCACTCACTTTAACATGACAATTATGATCTCAGGCAACTATGCAACATTTTCAAGCAATTATTCAACATTTTCAAGCAATTATGCAACATTTTCAACATTGGCTACTATGCAACATTTTCAAGTAACTATTCAGAACTAAATAAGAATCTTTGTTAGTTCATTTGTATCTCAGAATGTCATCACAGTTCCTCAAGACAGCTAGGGACAATTATAGAGCATCAAACAACAACAACATGTAGACACTACGCTTAAACTTTCATAGACAGGTCTCATGTTTTGTAAAGTTTTATATACGTTAAGCTCTTTGTCAGAATTTATACCTATAGATATGCTAGCAATTTTGTAACCATCTCAAATATAGTAGATATGCAAGAGACCGAATCTTCATTTCACGATAGATTGATGTTCAACCTTTGTGCAACCCTTTTTATAATACAAAGCTAGTCGTTCTTGTTTATTTATAGAGAGACAACGCTTCATCTACTATGATTAGTAAGTAGACATCCAACAAATAGCATGATGTTTCAAATGGTCCATGGTTAGATCCAAACATAATGGTGAGTCCTACATATGCTTGATGGCAATATTTAGATGCCTTATCATCCCAACCCATTCCTTTGTCTTGAAAGTTATTTAACTAGTTTTTAATAATATTTGATTTTGGTAGCCAAATCACTTCTACTAATAATTATATGATATTTTTTGGTTACTCTATTCATAAGAAAAAATTTGGATCAATGTATTTTATAATTGGTTTTCTTTCATAGGTGTGCTTAGTATTTCTTTTCATGGATATATTACAATGCTATGTATTGTTGACTTATAAAATATAAATCTTATATTCTTAATGTCACAAAATTTAGTTTGACTAAGTTGTCATAATACAAGGGTAATATTATGTCAAAGTCATCTAAAACTTGCACCTAGTTTCAACTATAAAGAAATTTATCTAAAAAAATTGAACCCAACTTGACTGTTATTGACTTGAAAAAGAGAAGAATGACATTTGAAGGTGATGGCCTTAGGCTCATTGCACCTCTTGACCTCAATGAAGGTCACAGATACACAAAACCTATAAGAGAAGAAGAACGTGCCTATGATCTAGAGAACATTTATAAATTAACAGTACGACAACAAGATTATTTTAATCCTACAACAGATGGAAATCTAAGTTGGGGAAGTGAATGTGCATGCTCATCAGATTCAGAAGAAGCATTGGAAAATTGGTAGAACAGAATGTATGAAGTCTCTACATGGAGGTGTGCCAGATTGACTAAGGCAGTCCGCTAGATTGGCATATAAGTAAGTAATCTTCCTATATTTGATGGATTGAATAATTTAGAGACATTTCTATTTGAATTTGAAGGAATTGTACCAGTACAACAGAGGTTGTTGGCACTAGATGAAGCCTTGAAAGCCACACCACATAGATGGTGGGGAACACACAAGAATAACATCATGGAGTGGGTACAATGCCACACCTTGTTGACAGTGCGCTTTTCAGACCAAGTTGAAGGTTGCAAAGTTCGATACACGGGCCAGAGTTGTCCTAGGGACCTTGTGCAAAGTTGTGAGGAATCCTGGAGGAGAATTTCTAAAGAACGGTGGGTACATAAGTTCATTAACACCTTAGATAATACACCTATCAGCTGGTATCTTCAATCATAAATGTTCTTAGTCACTACAGATTGGTATGGTATGAACCAAAAATTTATAGTTACGTTCCTATTTGAAAGTCAGTACCCCACAGTAGATCAGGCTTTACAAATTATCAAACAAAACGTCTTTGAGGAGGCACCTAACCTCCCTCTTGAACAAGTAGAAGATGAATGGATTGCGCCTCTTCAGTGGTTACCAGGTTGTTATAATATTAATGTTGATGAGGATGATGACCCTAGGAATGTGAACATTTTAGAAATTGAAGGACAAAGAGATATAGAAGGGACAGGGATTTCACTACCTTTTGTTTTGCAGCCTATTAAAATTAAGAAAGTTAATATTGGAACAGAGAAAGCACCTAAGTTGGAAAATGTTGGAGAATATTGGGATGATGCTACTCTTGGTAAGATTACAGAACTATTTCATGAGTATCAGGACATGTTTCCAGCCAAGTTCACATACATGAAGGGTATTAAAGGGCCCATGGGAGAAATGAAGATTCCTTTGAAAGAAGATGCAAGACCTGTCAAGAAGAGGCCTTACAGACTGAACCCCAAGTACAAGAAGAAAGTTAAGATTGAACTAGATAGAATGATGGAAGAAGGAATCATAGAACTAGTTGAAAAATATGAATGGATTATCCCTATGGTGGTCCAAGATAAGAATTTAGAAGAAATCAAAATCTGTGTATATCTCAGGAAACTGAATGATGCATGTTTACATGATCCATTTCCTATACCTTTTACTGATGAAGTCCTAGATAATGTAGGAGGACAGGAAGTTTAATCATTCATAGATGGATTTTCAGGCTACCACCAGATCACAATTGCTAAGGAGGACAGACATAAGACTACATTTGCAACAGAATGGGGTTCCTTTCAGTACACTGTGATGCCTTTTGGTTTGAATAATGCACCAGCCATCTTTTCCAGGGTGGTGGTTGAAGCATTTAAGGATTTTTTACATAAGTTTTTGGAGGCATACTTTGATGATTGAACCGTTTTTAGTCTACTGAAAGATCATATTGAATGTTTGAGATTAATATTAGATAATTGTAGGAAATATCAGATTGCCTTGAACTTGAAGAAGTGTATTTTCTTTTCACCTTTTGGAGTTTTGTTAGGACACATTGTGTGTAAGGAGGGGTTGTTGGTAGATCCTTCCAATATTTCTATCATTTTTGATCTACCTCCTCCTACTTCGGTTGGATAGTTGTGCACTACATTGGTACACATTGTATATTATAGAAATTTTATTAAGGGTTACGCATAGATAAAAACACCTATGGAAAAGATATTAAAGAAGGATAGTAAGTTTTAATGGACAGAGGAATGCTAGCAGATCATTGACACATTAAAGAAGAAAATGATCACTGCACCTATTTTGTTTTTTCCAGATTGGAGTAAGGAATTCCATGTTCATGTTGATGCTTCATCCATTGCATTAGGAGAAGTTTTAGCACAACCAGGTGCAGGAAATATTGACCACCCTATAGCCTTTTCTAGAAGGAATCTTTCTACATATGAAATGAATTATACTACCACTGAAAGCGAAGGATTAGCTATGGTATATGTGCTGCAGAAGTTTAGACACTACTTGTTGGGAGGAAATTTTAAGATGTTCACTGATCATTCTAGATTGAAGTACTTAGTCAACAAGCCAATGTTGGGGGGAATAATATGTAGATGGTTATTATTATTCCAGGAGTATGAATTTGAGATTATGGTCAAGCAAGGAAGAATCAATAAGGGACCCGACCACTTATCCAGGTTAGAACAAGGAGAGGAACCTACCAGTTTGGATGACACACTACCAGATGCATAGTTGTTGGCCATCAAGAAAGTTGATGATCACTTCGTTGGTATAGTCCAGTTCCTGTCCACAGGAATGGAAACTCGTGAGTATACATTTATTCAAAATAAATATTTGGTAGTCCACGCTGCAGAGTTTCAACTTATAGCTGGACAGTTGTATAAGATGGGACTTGATGAGACCTTAAGAACATGTGTTATGGAGTCAGAAATACCATTGATCCTTGCAGAAGCACATGAAGGCATTGTAGGAGGACATTATCTAGGGAAAGAAACAACGTATAATGTTCTCAGAGTTGGCCTCTCGTGTCCCACTTTACATAAGGATGCTAAGGAATACTACAGATCCTGCGATGTATGCCAAAGAGTAGGAAATCCTTCTAGAAGGGATGAGATTCCTTTAGCACCACAGTTAATTGTACAAGCATTTGATAAATGGGCTATTGACTTTGTGGGACCTATCAACCCACCAAGAAAGTGCACAGGAGCTCGGTATATCATCACTGCTACAAAGTATTTGAMCAGATGGGAAGAAGCAAGAGCAGTTAAAGAATGTAGTGCAGCTACGGCTGCGTGGTTCATCTTGGAGGATATCATAACYAGATTTGGATGCCTGGAGATCCTTATGAGTGATCAAGGCACACACTTCATTAAAAAAACTATTGAATCCTTGACTCAAGAGTTCAAAGTTCATCATCAGAAGAGCACACCATATCACCCACATGAAAATGGTACAGTCGAAGCTTTCAATAAGAKTTTGGAGAGATCACTAACTAAGATTTGCAGTATTAATAGAGATGATTGGGATTTGAKAATTCCAGCAGTGTTATGGGATTATATAACCACTTGCAAAAAKTTGACAATGCAGACTCCCTTTAAGTTAGTTTATGGCCAGGAAGCAATGGTACCTATGAAATATTTGGTTCCTAGTTTAAGAATTGCAACATTTATAGGTATGGATGACACYGGTGTTGTTCAAGACAGGCTCACACAGTTGATAGAACTAGAGGAACATAGGTTCATTGCAGGCTTTCATCAGTACGTACAAAAGTAACAAGAAAAGGCTTACCATGATAGACATATCAAGAAGAAAGCATTTAAACAAGGAGATTTGGTACTTTTATATGACAACAACTTCATGAAGCATCCAATAAAGTTCAGGACACATTGGCTTGGGCCATTTGAGGTTGTCTGTGTTATAGAAGGTGGAGTTGCACAGTTGAAGACTCTTAATGGAGAATGGAAGGATGGTTTAGTAAATGGGAGTCGGTTGAAGTTGTATTATGACAACCACCTTCCTTGCAGCTCTCAGTAAAAGCAAAGGAAGAAGGTTCTAGGTACCATATGTAGTTGAAATTGGGTACCAGACACAGAAAAGATAGTCTGCACATGATAGGGAGGGACATAGTAGAAATCATAGGCTTCTCTGCGTAGTCTACAGTTGAAGTAATATAGAGGGCTCAACCCTACAGTGACTCGAGACAAGTCACATGTGAGTGTTGGGGTCATGTTGGCCCTTGGTCATGTATTAAGGAAGAAAGTGAAGATTAAGGAAGAATAAAGACAAGGTATGAAGTGAACAGAAGGCACACAAACCGAGGAAGGGTCGAAGTGGTTAAAGAAGCATAAAGGAAGGAACAAAGTGAAGGAAAGCAATTTGTTGAAAGAAAAGACCAAGGAAGAAAAAGAAACAAAGAAGATAGACCATGGACAAGTCAGCAAGTGCAAGAAGACATTAATGGGTGATTTGGAGCACCTCATGGAAAAGAAGGAGGAACAGGTCGGTGAAGCCCTTAAAATTAGGATTATGTGGATCTAGGGTTTTGGCAATGAGGATTTAGGGTTTTGGACACTTGGGCTTTGGTCTAGAGTTTTCTAAGAGTCATGGAATGTATAAATAGAGGTCAAGAAGAATTGAAAGAGAGAGAAAAGAGTGGTATTGAGATGTAGTAGTGTTATGTTTTAGAGTATTCTTGTCTTTCAGGTCTTTAGCTGGGTGCGGAGATCTAATCTCCAACTGGGTGCGCAGGGATAGGGAATACAGAAGAAGAGAGAGAAGGGTATACAACTGAGTGCATAGATAGAACTGTATATTTTCATCTATTTGATTAATAAGCACAGTTCTATGGACATAGCCTTAGGGAGAGGATGAACCACGTAAAATCTTGTTGTTCTATGTGGTTGATGTTGTGCTATTTGCTATCTTTTATTATGTTATTGCACTATTATTTTTCCTATTGAAGATAAGAAGTAAGAAGATATAACTAACTTCGCGAAGTTAAGCATAATATTGTTAATAATCTCTAGGTTATCTTGCATTGTTGTTCTGGAATCATCTTGCATTTCCTCTGGTTGTAGACACTTGTATCCTGCAACCCCCCTATTTCTACTTCGGGTGAGACTTCATTTGCTTCACAAGTGTTTTCAAAAGGGCCAATAGTTAGGGTTTGTTGGTGAGTTGTTAGAGTTCAACCCTGGGTCTACCCCTGTACCAACATGCAGCTATGGTAAACCTTAGCCACAATAAATGTGCATCCCAATTTCTTCCATTCTCTTCCTTATTGTTTAAAAAAATGAGGATATTGTAAATTTTATATATATAAACATAAAACAAAATTAATTTAATGTAATTAACTTACAATCAATATAAAAACAATTTCTAATTTTTTAATCTAATCACTATATTATTAAAAATGCAATTGATTAATTTTTCATTTAATCATTATATTATTAAAAGAACCATACAAATTAATTAAACATATAAAATTATAAATATAAAATTTATAAATTCAAAAATTAAGGAAATGTTAATATTGATCTTCTATAACATCCTCCTCATCAAGGGATGGTAGGTGCGAGGGGGGGGGTTCTTTATAATACCGGAGGAAACAATATTGTTTATTACACCTTGGGGCTTGGATGTGTTTCAAATAATCTTTCCAAAGGCTATCTGTTGTGGAGGGGTATGTGCATCGCAAAGGAGGAAGGCTTCAAAAATTTAATCGTTCTAGGGGATTTGATGTTGGATATCAGAACCTTGATTGATAAAGAAATGATAGAGGGAAACATATTAAGCACTCTCATATAAACGATTAAACACTCTCCCTTTCTTTGAACATATTTCCTTTTTCCATATAAAAATAGAATTCAATGGTGAGGAAAATCACTGGGCCAAGGTGGTTTCCTCCCTAAGCCCAAGGTCACTGATGAAAAATGGGGTGTGTGGCTATAGCCCCATACCTTAACAAAACCCTGTGTATCTATTTAAATCATATTCATTGTTAATTCATTTCCAGACACATCAAGGGAAGGGTGTCAAGAGGCCTTCGTTGTTCACATGTATGGTTCATATGGGACACATTGAGGCTATTCAATGTAACATGTGTGAAATGGTATTGACATGTGGGATTTCATTGATAATGGGGAGTGACAGAGCCTCTATTGCAATGGATTTAATATGTAATTCATGAAATTGGCATGGATCATTTAGAAGAGAGGCTATTCAGGGTTTGAAGTGGCATGAAGGTTCCTAGTGCAGGCTCAACACATCCATAAGTGGATACAATTGCACTCATGGGTGGTGATCTCGGATGGAGTTGCATATTCAATGTCGATATTATATATTGTACAAGACAGGAAGCCCATGATCCTTTGGTTACTTTTCCTTATGCTAGTTTCTTCTATTGCTTTTTGTGACTTGGACTAGTATAGCCAAAATAACGTTCCTCTGTTTATGCTAGTTTTCTATAAAATTGGAATCAATAACTATTGCCCGGGGATTGTTTGGCCTAATTTATCTTTAAGTTGTATTGTGCAAGGTTTGTTTGAGTTAGACATGGAAAACCTATATTGGAAGGAAGTTTGTAAAATTATTTACAAACATAAATAAATTACACAGGCTAACAATGGTGCTCTCATGCACATCTTCTCGAAAATCATAGAACTAGAGCAAGACAATATCACAAATGCTACCAAAATAAGGAATATTCTTCTCCTCCATAAACAACAAATAGAATCTCTAGAAGTTGAATTCTATGGGCTCCACTCTCTAGTTATCCTTCATCATTTGGATTATCTCCTTGTCGCCTCCAATAATTATTGCTACAAGAACTTATTGAAAGCAGATTTCAGGGAAGATGAAAGAGTGGTTCAAAATCACAATCCCATGGAGATGGAAGAAATAGAGTCCCCTCATTCAACTGAGGGGCATGAAGATCAAGAAAATGCACCTCCCTAAATGGTTTTGTATTTCTTTTAGAATTGTTAGTTTTTAGGGTAAATTTGTAAAGCAAGTTACTTGTAGAAATACTTGAAATTCCTATATAAAGAAGGCTTTAAAGATCATGATAGCTATACTTGAACTATGATCTTAGTTTTGGAATAGGATTCAGAATACTTTGTATGTAATTGTTGCTAGCTTCAACACACTTTCCTTTTTAAAATAAAAAATAAAAAACATCATCTTCATCAAAATAAATTTAAAACAAAATTATTAAAAAAAAAAAAAAATCAAAATTCACAATAATGTTGTATACACATTAATATAAAATTAGATGTATCACATTTAATTATAATTTTATATTTGAAAATAAAGTTATTATAATTAGTTTAAAAGTTAAATTTATCAATTTATTATCAATAAAAACATTATAAAACTTTTATATAACACATTTTCATAATATCATATTATTAAAACCAAATGTTGTTATAATTTAAAATTAAGTTTATCACTTTAATATTATAATTAAATTACCTTTAATAAACAAATAAATTTAAATGATATTATTACATTCTTATAATATAATCCATCACCCCTCGTATGGGGTGTCAGGGATGCAATCAAAGCGTCAATGGGTCCTCGACCCCCCCACCCACTTGGCCTCTAGAGTTGCGGACAAATTTCAGTTGCCTTCGTCACCCACCTCACCTCTTGATGTGGTTTAATTCTCCCCACCGTTGTCTTCTCCTAGATTTCAAGTGTTCATGTACTAGCATTCACATCATGATTATGCACTCACCTCACTTGTTTGAACCTCCTGTCCTTCATATGTGGTATGGGAAGGTGTCAAAGAAGCTCAGTTTTATGGCGGATATGGCCCATATCCTCGATAAGAATGGGAGCATCCTCCACTCATCGACCATGGCGCTAGGTGGCTATGTTAGTTGTGTGCCCTTCTAGCTACATTATTGCTTTTCTCTACCTGTTCATTTCTCTTGTCCCCTGTTCCCCTCCACAACTTCCCTGTCGCACCCTGTAGTGGGCATTTCCTCCCCCTTCTTGCTGTGGCATCTTGCACTCTTGTTTTCCAATTCCTTTGATATGGCTAGGGGGAATCTCTTCCAATCGAGGTCATGGAGGCACCTCGCATAGACCCAAAACCTATCAGACAACGTTGATGGATAGTTGGTATGGATTGTTGGTTTTCATTGATGTCAACCATTGGAGAGTGATATTGTAGATTGATTTCAACCCTTAGTGATTGATTTCAACCCTTGGACAAAGTCCGGTAGCGAATTCTGATAGCACAAAGGTTTGGGTAATGGACCCAAGGTTGTTTCATGTATAATGGTATGAGTTTTAATATATTTCAAGGTAATACTATTCTATATGGATAGTACATGTCATTTCATTTCTTGTGGTATGTGGAATGTCACAATAATCCTCACGGTTAGAGAGTTATGGCCATGAGAAGTTGGAGAACCCAGGTTTGGGTAATGGACCCAAGTTTGCTTGATGGATAATCATATGAATTTTGATATATTTGAAGGAAAGACTATTCCATATGGATAATACATGCCATGCCATTTCTGGTGGTATGTGGAACGTCACATAACTCCTCACAGTTTT
>JASDQU010172402.1:18631-32413 GCA_032191745.1 Picea mariana
GTTTGCTAAGGGATGTGACGCTAGGAAGGGATGTGACCCTAGAAGTTCCTACATGTAATGTCAGAACACCTTGAAGTTTTGTGGTGATGGACAAAGTGGGACCAACATAGGAATGTATTTAAGAAGGATCCATATGTGAAATAGGTGTGTTGAAGCTGTTTCCAAATGTTTGTATGTGTTACAAAATTAATGTCTTAATGAGAACTCTCATCTCTTGTAATATACATTATGTGCCATATGTTACAAATTCTATAGGGTTTCACATATCAAAACAAATAAAACGACAGTGTTGTATAATATTATAAAGAATGGATTTGAGGTGTGTTGTAGAATCTGCAAAAGAAATCCACTAGATAATTGTTGGATAAATGTAAGTAGCAATATTATGTTGATGTCATAGACTATGGGGGACTATTGTCTCTACAAAAATACAAGGACAAGAAGGTTCCCTTTTGTTGGTCCCTTTGTTTTTGGTTAGAAGTTGCACAAGGAAGACTACAGTCCCAATTTTGGTCAAACAAAAGTTGTGCAAGACACAAAGGAACTGAACATTAGAGAAAGCAAAGAAACAAAAAATGGTTGCAAAGAGGGACAATGCAACACCAAGAAGGCAAAAGAAGTTACAACATAACAAGAACAAGAAACCACGAAGAGTCTAAAGCCAAAAGATCCCACTCAGCCTATATATATGGGATGCATATGATTGTAAAGGGTTAGATGGAATAGATGATATAGATGAGTAGAAGGTATAGAGGGCGTAGATAGACTAAAGGTTATGTGATTGTAAATGGTATTAATTTTAGGAAAAGGGTAGATAGAGATATAAGGCTTGATTCTGAAGCCAAAAGCTTGTAACAAAGTAATGAATTGTATCTGCAAAATTGTATATGAGAAGCTCTTTTGATAATATGTATAGAAGGACCGAAAATTTTGAAATATTTTGTGTAATTCTTTGTTCATGGTTATGAGTTGTCTCTTTATTTTACATCTTTATGTCTGATAAGATCAATGTGCTATAACTGTTTGCAAATGTTGTCACAACTTGATTATCTTTATTGCCAGTTATGAATGAGTTTAGATATGTCCTTTGATTAGTTCTTCTTACGCAAGGATATGGTGAATCTTGAAGATTCTGGAAACCCACCTAAGTATTAACCTTTCCCTTCCCTATATTCTTGTCTTGGTTGTGCTTCGGGTGAGATTTATTCTCTCTAGACGAGATGAAAATGTGAGCACTCTAGACTACTCAGTAGCTTTTGTTGGTAACCTAAGTAGGATCCTGGTCTGATCAATTTCACGCCAACAAAATGGTTCCATTGTTGGGACTTGTGTTAAAAGGGAACCTATAGGGAGAATGCTTCTGCGGATTCATCGATCCAATATTCACTAGTGGTGGGAGAGAAATTGTGACACCTTCATATGGAAAGAAGAGGAGCTGAGAGGAAAACATGTGAAAAATACACGGGAGGTTGTCTTTTATTTAGAAAGATTGAGTGACCAGTATGAGATATTTTGGGTTAAGTTTTTGGAAGAAATTTTCCA
Organism: Picea mariana; assembly: GCA_032191745.1. Lineage (NCBI taxonomy): Eukaryota > Viridiplantae > Streptophyta > Pinopsida > Pinales > Pinaceae > Picea > Picea mariana. The sequence goes on from JASDQU010172402.1 coordinate 20,174, forward strand.
GTGGATAGATAGGCTCGAAGAAGCTCTGGAATTCCAATAATGAGTCAACAAGACCTGTGTTAGGGATACAAAAAATATCACAACACTTCATCGGATAGATCTTCTGGTAACTTGAGCGACCGACTTTTGGGTCAATACAACATTAGAAGGATACATAATCAAGTTTGAAGCTAAGAATCATCAACATTTTTCATGGGAAGAAGTAGATTTCAAGAAAGACGCAAGGGGAATACTGTTGAGATAAATCCCCCTGTGGATTAAGGATTTCTTGATGGAGGAGGGGATGTTGACTATGTCCCCGACTGAGATGGAAGCATAAACACCCTCTCTTTGGGTGGGGTGAGTTTCAGGTGGAATTATGGCCTCAAAGAGGGGAGAGGGTTCTTTGACAAATAGGGGAGTAGTAGGAAATGGACTCAAGGGATGAGAGAGCCTTGAAAAGAGTTGCCATAGTTGAGAACTGGTGGCGCAGTAAGATAAACAAAGTAGTGAGACAGTGCAAGAAGTTGTAGAAAGAAGTTGGACCAGGAGAAGTCCAGGAAGGATAGTTGGAAGAGTTGTGAAATATGAGAAGATAGGAAAGTCTAGTTAGTCAAATATTAAATGAGGGACAAGTGCAGAGAGAAAGAAGTCCCCAAGAGGGTGGACAAGAAGAAGAAGGTGTAGAAGCATGATAAAATGAAGCCATCATGGATCTTGAAGAAGAGAGAGAATATTCGGCCCCGATGCCAGAAAATATCAAGAATCTGGTTGAAGAGACTGCTCTAGTGGATGAGAACGAGACCCCCCAAATCAAATAAACCCACCTCGAAGCCAGTGGTACCAGCCCTAAATCACCCTTACCCCAAGTGTATTCTACACAAGTGGCAAATTCTATACAACCTTCTTATGCTATTCATGTTCAATTACAGTCAGTTAGTCAGTCACAACTGTGGAGCGCGGATACTAGGAGGATATTGGGATCCCCTCGTAGATAAAAAACATGACCGTTAGGTTTTATATTTGTAGCAGTAGTAAGATCAACAATGGATGGTAATGCAGGAGGTTCGATTGCTCGATACCCAAAATTTTTGGGTAAGGGAGACGAGGATGTTGAGCAGCATTGGTTCTTATGTGAAGAAATCTGGAGGTCCACAAGGACTCTGGATGCAAATAAATTGGTTGAGTTCCATACTACCTTGAGAGTTCATGCTCTCAAATGGTACATGAAGGCCATTGAGCTAGGAGTGCCAGGAGTGAAAGTTCAAGCGTTCACACTTGACCAAGTACGAACAAAATTTTATAGAAGATTTTAAGCTACCTCGGTCAGAACATCAAGCTATGTCTGAGTTGCATGAAATTTATCAAAGGGAAGGAAAATTGGCCTAGAAATATATTCAGAAATTTAAAGATCCTATAGGGAGGTTAGCGCATCCGATTCATGAGGAACATCAAAGAGAATGGTATATCCAGGGATTTCTACCTCTGACACGAATTTCATTAACACAACAATGGATATCCACTTTGACAAATGCCTTGGAACAATCAATGAAGATTGAAGCCATGGAAGGATATCTGGGGATCTTGAGAGTGACTAGACCCCCAGCAGATGCAAATTTGGTGCAACTACAAGGACAAATATCAATGCTCATAGAGAAGATTCAAGAATTGGCAATACCTATATCGGGACGATCACAAGTCTGGTGTATCAGATGCTACATAGAAGGACATTTGGTGAATGAATGTCCACGGATGAGGGGAATGGGACCTCCTCAGAATCCAATGGGACCCTCACCAAGACCCATGGGAGGAGTTGTGCAAGTATCCATGAATTTACCATTCCATACCCCAACTCAGTATCATGCTTTTCCAGGAAATCAAGCATCGTTGTCAGTTGAGTATTGCGATATTTTTTGAATTTATGGGCATGGGCCAAGACAATGCCCCATTAATCATAAGTACTCAATAATACCGAATATGATGCATTCTGATTTTCTTGCATTTTCCACACATGCTACAAATCAGAGTAGAGCATTGGATGCACTTGCAGATAGACTGGATCGAACATCATTCAGGGTGAATGAAACCCCTTAGGGATCGGGAAGACTTCGAGGAGGTGGATCTAGAGGAGACTTTAGAGGAGGAAGAATTGGGGGAAGAGGACCAAGTATATGCTACAACTATGATGAGAAAGGCCACATGGATAGATATGGTCCTCACCCGAGGTGGCCATCGTGATATCATTGCGGAACCAATGGGCACGGAACTAAAGACTACCCAGAGCTAATTGTGAAATGGGAAGATCGTGTACGTCAACGAGGAGCTAACATTATAAGTTTTGAGATAAAGAGAGTCATTAGAGGACATCGACCCAACCTTAATATTGTTACTCGAGGAGGAGCAAAGACTGACGTAGATGCTAATAATTTACCTCAGATCGAGAAAGCAGTGCTTGAGGAGGACATGTATGATCCTTTGAAATAGAATTTATTCTTTAAAAATGAAATAGAAGTATTCCAAAGTATCCATGGCCCTGAGATAGAAGAAAAAAACCCTTAGCCTGTCATTTATCCTAAGGTCGTGCAAGTTCCTACTTCACCCATTGCACTCCAAAACCACGTAGTCCTGATAAGACAACCTGAGAAGTCACTAAATGTAGTTGACCTATGGTTTCAATTATTTTTAGATATTCTTGGGAAAGACCACTTGACAAAAAAGTTGTGAAATACCCTGTACCTAGTCCTAGGAACTAAGGAATCTCCAGAAACTAGAATAAGGACTAATCTTCCTCAGAAGAATACTCAGAGAGTGAAAAGAAGGAAAATACGGACTAAAAAAGAGTTTAGATTAACAACCCAGCTAAATGAGTTTGAGATTACGGATGTTATGTTAGATATATGATAGGATGTTAATATACTTCCTAACAATACTTGGGAAGATTTAGGGAAACCCCAACTCACATATTCCCCAATCCAGTTAAGAATAGCCAATCCATATTGTATTTTTCCAATAGGAATATTGGAGAAAGTGGAAATAGATGTTGCGGGAGTGAATATTGTAGCCTATTTTGAGGTGATAAAAATCATGGGGGATAAAAACCCTTATCCTACACTACTTGGTATCGATTGGGATTACGATAACTATGCGATGATTGTCCTAAAGAGAGACACTATGACATTTGAGGAAAATGGAATAAAAGTAGTTCAACCCTTGGATCCATATGCAGGCCCTCGATACACGGAACCAATGGACAACAATATAGAAGGAGAAGACTTGGATCAACTATATGTTGTAACAATAAGAATGAGATAAGAATACATAAATCCTACTACTGATAGATCAGTAATTTGGAGGAGCATACAATCGGTGGATGAAGATTCAGAACTGGCATTTGACAGTTGGTAGCAGGGTTCATATGAAATATTTTCAAGAAGATGTGCAATTGTTAGAGCAACTAGATGGGTTGGAACCAAGGTCAGAGAACACCCTATATATGATGGTACCTCATAAATTGATATATTTATGGTCATCATAGACAATATGCTTGAGGATGGACTTATTTTTCCAGTGGAAGAAGCATAATGGGTTAGCCCAATAGTCATATAGAGGAAGAAAGGTACAGAGGATATTAGGGTATGTGTAGACTATAGAAGACTTAAGTCTGCCTATGTGCATGACCCTTTCCCAACACCTTTTACTAATGAGGTGATAGAATAGGCTACGGGAAAAAATATTACTCATTTATAGATGGATTTTTGGGGTATCACCAAGTGAGAATTGTTGAAGAAGACAAAAACAAGACCACCTTCATAAAAGAATGGGGGTCATTTGCATATAATGTGATGCCCTTCAGCCTAAAGAACACCCCTGGAGTTTTTTCTCGGGTTGTAATAGCATCTTTTTGATAATTTATTCAAAATTTTATAGAATTTTATATGGACGATTGGATGGTATAAATTATGCTCAAGGAGCATGTAGAGCTACTACGTCTAATGTTTGATAGATGTAGGGAATTACAGATATCCTTGAACCTCGGGAAGTGTATATTATGTGTTCCAAATGGAAATTTTTTAGGCCATAGAGTATGTTGAGAAGGATTACTGGTAGACCCAGCCAAAATTGTGGTTATTGTGAGCATGCCACTACCTACGAGCACCAAAAAATTGCGCTCCACATTAGGGAACACAGGGTACTATCGCATGTTTATTCGAAGGTATGAAAATATTATTGCACCTATGGAAAATATACTAAAGAAGTCATAATTGTTCTAGTGGATGCTAGAGTATGATAAAGAGTTCGACATACTGAAAGAAAATCTCAACACAACACCTATTATGATATTTCCAAACTGGGAAAACAAATTCCATGTGCACGTAGATGCATCAAGTATTTCTCTAGGAGCCATCTCATCTCAACCAAGAGATGGAACCATGGATCATCCTATATATTTTTCTATCAAGAAGATGTTGCAAGATGAGCGCAACCTATCCACCCAATAACCAATCAGTTGTGGTTCAACCGGGTCCACTCCCTCCCTATAGATAAATAGATTTCCCCTCTTGAACAATGTACAATATCAAGCATCCTCCAAGGCTCAGACTGAGACAAATTTAACCCTCAACTCTGGAACGAATAGAACTCCATCAAGATCCAAGATTCCTCCATACGCGAGTCATAATCTAACCCTTTCAACTCCACGTACAGCTCGTGCCATACCTCCTTCACTCTCCACCAGTCGGTTTAGACTTGTCGCGATGATAATAAGGAATACTCGCCAGATTCTTGTCATGTGACAAGAGGCTCCACTATCAACAATCCATCTATTATCACCCCCGAAATACTCCACTACCGACATTGGATACTAGAGTAACCAAAGAAAATTCCTTATCAAACTTGGATGAAAATTCCTCCATAGTTGTTGTATCAGTTGTCTCAGGCCCCTCTTCTTCCTTCCTCTTTTTCTTCTTCTCAATACAATGAGAAGCAATGTGCCCCCACCGATTACAACAATAACATATGACTTTACTCAAGTCCCTCCCATAATTACCTTCTTCCCCTTTCCCTTTCTAGCAAGAGAAACATCCTCCTCATCTTTGTCTTCCTTCAGTCCACTGCTATAACACCCCACATGGATCTCCTCCCTAGTGAAGTCCCACAACCTGCTCCAATATGGAAAATTTTCCCGACCCACCACACACTTCACAAAGACATCAAATTCTTTTTTGAATCCTTTCAAGGCTATCCTTCCCAACTTGGCTTCTGAGATGATCTCTCGCACTAAAACTGTCTCGTCTTAACCTGGGCTAGTCGGGTAATATAGGATGCAACATCCTCACCCTTATCCATATTCAATTCATGTAGCATATCTTTCAAGGCCATCATCTGGTTGGCATTCTTAGCCTCAAATAAATTCTTCAAAGCTTCCCACATATCACAAGTTGTCTTCTTCTCAAACAGATGTGGAATAAGTGGGTCCTTCACACCATCCATAATGATCCTCTGTGCTTTGGCCTCCTTTATCTCATGCAAATCCAAGGAAACAGGATCTGTTGTGGGATCCACAACAACATAACTAACATAGTTTCAAATCTTGTTCTCCTTGAGAACAACTGACATCCGGACCTTCCACTACAAGTAGTTGGAAATCCCTTCCAGTCGAACCTCGAATCTAATGCATGTATCCATATTCACTGTCACTTTTCAAACAAAACAACCAACTAGTTTTCCCCCTTCAAACCTTTCCCAAAAATCTCGTTGCTTACTATAACACAGAGCCCAATCTCTGATACCATGTAGAAAATCAGTGATATAAGTTAAACCAATAAAACAAATATCACCCACTTAGTAAAAACTTGAGTTTAGACTTAAATGAAAATAACCCAGTTTAATGTTAAACTTCATAAACTAAAATACACATTACTAAGCAGTGTTGCAGCAGAATAAACACAATGAACAACAATCACTCAACCATGGAATACTCAGAAATTTAGGCAATGCGCAAGAAAACCCCAATGTGGGGAAACCCAATGAGATAGAGATCTTTTATTTTCTTTAGGAAAGTTCTATCAGCAGAACATAACAAAACCCAACAGAAGAAAACCACTTACAACCACAAAAATTCCCTCCAAAATGTTTTCTAGAAAACTATGATCAGTGAGCTATATGGCTTGTATGACCCAGTTGTACCATCACACAAAAAATGTGTCAAAAATGTATTGTACAGACAACAGCCTAAAAACACCCCCAATAAAAAGAAAAAAAAATGAACAAGTGCCTCAGTTTTCATTCAACAAATCAGTCTCGAAATATATGTTTCTTTCCTCTGTTGTACAGAATGTACGGATATGTACAAATTTGTATAGTACATCCTCCAAAATAGAAAAAATATATGTTATCACACAGTTTGTAGCTAGGTCAAATGGATATAGAATTGAGGCCAAACTGGCGTAATAGGAACCTTCCCCACCCAATGTCACCTCAATGGGGAGGTTCTTTCTGTTTAGGGAGGTTAACCCAGGGGAGACGTCCCCGCCAACCTAGGGTTTTGAAGAGGCTAAGGTATAAAGTCAAGTTTAAAGTTTCCTTCTCACAGGTTACCACCAAGATCAGAAGGTCTGACTAATCATCCAATAAAGAAGTGTATGCCCAAAGAGAACACCTACCCCGAACAAGACAACAATAAAGAATATAAGTAGGCTATAATTCAATGGGTTAATACTTCATATGAGTATTTGATATCAATTAATAAGCAATGTAAAAACAATAGAGATCAATGAGGTCAATGTTTTATCAATTAGCTATGGAAAAAGCATCAATTCATCAATAACTATCAAGATGATCAAGCCAACAATGTATCCGACCAACACTTTACTCAATAAATGCTTTATATCATCATCGAATTGCTTATAGAAGACAAATGTTGTGTCAAGATGAGATAACCAAGTGTGACATCAACCTTAATTAGGGTTAGTTTGTTAGTTAGGGTTTCAAGAATTAAAGTTTTAAGAGTTTTTTTTGGACACTATGACCTCAACGTTATGTGCCTAAGATCAATGCCTAAGGGTATATGGAGTCAATAAAGGAGAGGACACAAGATTTAAGGGGTAATAGGCTAAAGACGAGAGGGAAGGGTTCTAGAGTGCTGCAATGGGAGGGCCCTAGAATAAAAAGCCTAGATGAAAAAGGCTCACTCTAGTGTTGCTTAAGCAAGGCCTTGTGCTCTTTCCTCCTTCTTTAGGTCAAACTTGGCAAACAGCTAGCATAAGAAAAGGGTTAAAACAAGAGGATTTAATGAGGGAGAGTGTTGTAAAGACAAGGCTCTATCACTAAACCCTAAAAGATGAACAACCCTAGGTGTAGATAACCTAGGCCTAGGACATCACCCTCCTTTTAACCTTTGAAATCAAAACTATCTTAAGGGGAAAAGTTAGATGAGTGTAGCAATGGCTAGGCTCTATCTTCCTCCTTTAATGGCTGAATATTTCTCTCTAAGGGGACATATGACAAGGACCTACTTGTGTGCTTGTCACCTAGGGTTTTTAAATCAGAAATTTTATAAGTAAATGGAAGAATTACTAACCTACAACCATTCAATCAAGAAGTTTTGCAACAAAAACACTTACATATCATGAAGAAAAGCATGTGCAAACCCTAGTTGTAAACCTTATTCAAGAGAAATGCCATAATATGCCAAGAAAAGCCTCCCATCAACAAGTGCACCTCAATTTAAAGACCAAATACCCAATAAGGGTGCAAAAATCAGACCTCACAAGTGTGAGTGATTGTGTTATGTATAAATGAGGGGAAAACATCCTCAATATATAGTGTATCATGACCTTTTAGCAAATTTTAGGTCATTAAAAATAGCCGACAAGGCTACAAACCAAAAATCATACTGTTTTACATTAAATTGTTAAATGAAAGCCTAAATGAGAAATAAACAGGACGTCAAGCCCCTCTAAGGGAGACGTTGGCCCTTTTAAGGGAAAAATGCAACACAAGATGACAAACGTTGGCCCTCCTTGGGCCTCCAAACTCTACCACGCGTGCCAAACTGCTCTGTCAAGATGTCATACACTAGAGGTGACATCATGGCTCCTAGATGATGTCCTGTGGCATCAAAAGGGGCACGCTCCACCTGTAGTGGGTCAACCCCCCTGGGCTAGGCTCAACCAAGGCATCTTGGATGAAAACATCCTCCTTCTTCTCTTGTGCAAAGGCTTGACCAATCATTGTCATGTCTCTACCCCTGATGGGGTCCCAAAAATGATCTGATGGGATCTTCAGCCCCATGGAGGTCCAAACTAATCATCTCCCCATGTGTACCAGTCCAACTGGTACCTGTCCATCGGGTATGATCCTTCACATCAAAAACTTCACCCTCCGTGGGCTCATTAGTCATAGGGATCATAGCAATGTCAATCATATTTCATCATTAATTTTATCAAACGCATGCATAAAACCCCAAATATATCATCCAATAGCTCAAAGACATTACAATGACCTACTATATAAAGCCGAAGAAAAAGACAAAATGCCTTATTGGGCTAGCATCCATAAGAAAAGGAAAGTTTCCAGAGGATATCATGCAAGCCATGTAACATGAGGTGGTGTGGTCAAAGGATGTCTAGACATATAGGTAGAGTGAAAGACAAGGGTGATATTATCCATGGGTGCCTTTGTAGGGTGAGCTCTACCTGTCATGGATGCAATTCTTTCCAAGCCCTTTATTGCCTTTATTATTTCATTTTTTTATTTCTTTTTCTTATTTATTTCAAGGACTAACTAGAGAACACTGCCTTGGCATGGTGACCATAGCTGACACTGTTACCCACAAGAACTTTCATAGAAATGATCAGGCTGGCTCGTGATGAGACCCCCTTTCCCTTAACCATGCAACCAAAGGTCACTACCTTGGTGTGGTAACCAGATAATGGCAATGTCGTACTGCTAGGTACCCATGAACATAATGGGCTAGATCGTGATGAAACCCCCCATCCTCTTGGCTAGGTATTGTTTTGTTATTTTTCTTTGGGTCCCTCTTATTTCTTGTTGAGAGGATTTTTATTGCCTTCTCGAGATCCCTGGGCAAGGCATCTCTAAGTTTCATTTTTTATGGCTTTTATCTTCTACCAGCTGCTTTTACCTTCTGGACCTTTAGCCCCTTCTTGCCACAAGATAAATAGCAACCCCACAAACAGATCATCCTAATGTTCGAACTAAGGGAATGGGGAAGATGAGTGGGAGATAAGATGTAAGAGTGATGATATGATGGTAGCAGACGATGGACCTTCAAAATCCCCCCTGGTGGCAAACCAAAGCCTATGGGTACAAGCTTGCTAGGGTACCCTATCAATCCCCCCAACCATGGTCAAGTGGGTTAGTGTAATATCCAAGCATTCCTCAGAAATAAAAGGAATTTGATGCATATATCTGAAGGTTATAATGATCAAATATGACACATACCATGATACCTAGACGAACTACCTCATGCACCAAGAGTCTTCTCCGATACAAGTCCAAGCCAAAGGTGATGGATGTTGTTGTTGACAGGACAAGTCTGATGAAGAAGAAGAAAGATGGGCCCTCCACGGCCATGCTTAGGTCAATCCTTCTCTCGGTACTCCATGTCTAGGACCTGTGGGCCTCGATACATGATCTCCTAGGTATCCCTAGAAATCGGGGATAACATCTGGGTCCAACTCGGGGACATGTGCTCACCATAGAGTGCATGAAAGCCTCAGCATCTTTGGCATAAACCTACAGACCTGCTCATACTCGAAAATGACATCAGTAACAAAGGTGGGGTGGTATTTCCACCCCTAAATATGCAAGTATGGAAGCAAACTAACATGAAATGCAAGTGGTATAATACATGAAGAATGCCTACTTACCTGTACTTACCTGTGAAGTCAGGTCACCCCATCCTGGTGGGGTTTTAGGAGGCATCCGCTGACAGGCACTGTGCACCTTTGTCCCTCTAGTGTAGATAGGTAATAAGAGTCATTAATTGACTTTCTTCCGACCTTAAAAGGGCCAAGACAAAGATGATTGTTTCCTTTGATATTAGTAGTCTTCCCTTTATTGAAATCCCACATCCAAACCACATCTCCCTCCTTGTACTCTTTGACTCTGAAATTGGTTGTTCCTTGAATAACCCTGGTGTATTGTGTAGAGGGAGGTGGGTGGGATTCTGTTATAAAGATTTCCTGCTGTGAAGGAAGGATCCGTACATCATCTTCAACCTTCTTTAGTATTTTTGTAGCCTCTGATTCTTGAGCTTCGATCTCGTCCATGAGTTGTTGGTATTCTTCTTTCTTGGGCCATTTAATCTGATTAGAATTTTCCTCCTTTGGAAAAGGCGTATCTTCTGGAGAATATTTATGAGCAGTTGACCCGGTTTTGTCACATGCTTTGTCATCTTTGATGGAATCACTGGGATTTTCCACATAAGTTGTAGTTATAGGTACATTCTTGATACGATCAATAGTTCTATATTTCAATGGTCCATCTGATCCTTGGAAAAAGTTTTCAAATCGCTCTTTGATAGATGGTACCTTGATGACTTCTCTCAAAGGGATGGTTACAAACATCTTGGATAATGCCCCTTCAAGGTCAAAATTCAGGTTAACCCTTTGAGTATTGGATGTTTTAGGAAAGATTACATCCACAGGTGGGTTTTTTGGTTGGTCAGAGGAAGGTTGGTCCAACTTCTTTCTTCTATACACCTGGAACTCTTGTTTCTTTAGCTTTTCTTTTGATTGATGGTATAGTTTGTTTATTACCACCATCCTGGCTGACCTGGTTGCTTCTTTCATGGTCTCTTGATGCTCCTCAACAATGATATTTATTTGAGGGCCTTCTATGAAGTAGTCTATATTGTTTACTTGTTTATGGCCACCACTACTGTAAGAACACTCATGTTCCCAATGTGCTTCACTGCATTGAAAACACTAAGGGTTTTCATCCATAATGATGGTGCTTGGAACTTCTATGTCTTTGAAAACATCTTCGTTCCACTCAACGAAATTACTTACTCTCTGTACTGGATAGCCATCTTCATCTTAATATTTCGAGGTATCAGAGGCATCATTGGGATAATCACCCCAATCTGTGTCTTCTCCTATCAAGGGAAAAGTGGAACAATCTTGAAACATGGATCCACTAAAAAGGGTGTTTGTTCATCTTTCTCAGAATGACCAGTATGTAATAGTGTGGGAATCCCCTTAAAAGGTAATTGGTCATCCGAGTCTCATTTTTTTCAGAAAATAAATTTTCAACATCTCACGAATCCTTTTAACCCTTTGCAGAATACATGACATACTAGTGCTTGGATCAGTTTCTTCAGACCTATCGGCTTCACTCATATCTTGATCTTCTAACATCGGTATGTTCAAGACAAACAAGGAATCTTCAAATTTAGGTTTTTTGTGAGTGGCCATTCTCATATCTTCAGATGGTTCATGTTGTCTTGAGACATTTAGAACATTTCTTGTGTTTGAGAAAGCTGTGTTCCATTTCCTTTTGGGAGGCATGAGTCTTGCTTCAAGAATTTATGGGAACTTAAGCTCAGCTTTGGTGACATCCTCGTTACTAGATTCCCTAGGGTCATTATTGTGCGAGAGATTGACTTCATGGATGTAGTCTTCGAACTCAAGGTTCTTCTCAATCTGACAAGCAGAGTCTTGTGCTTCTTCTAGAGTCAAGGGTGACCGATCTTTGAGAGTAAACTGCAAAACTCCTTCCAATGAGTTCAAGTAGTGTTGGAGGACAGCTTCTTCTAAGAAACTAGGCTTGATCTTCTTGAGTAGAAGGCTGAACCTATCATTGAAATCCCTAATGCCCTCGCTAGAGGCTTTACAAATATCAGTGTACTGAGAGTAAAGGTAATCCATGCTTTCTTTTTCACACCAATCTTTCTTGAAGGCTAATTCAATATCTTCAGGGTTTTTGATGCTTCCTTTCGAGATTTTGTTAATCCATCTTCTGGCACTTCCGGTGAGTGAGCTCACAAAGAGCCTTAAAAAGACATCGGGGTGTTCTTGTCCGGATTGGTGAAACTAGAAAGCATCACAGAAGTCATGTTGGTTGTGGAGCCTGATTATCTTCCTGATGCAGAGGTCCTTGCTTTCAGTTGTGTTTATACCCCATGAAGTATTTACACCCCAGAATTATGTACACTCTTCCACGCGGGGGAGTGCAGAGGGGCGGTACCCCCTCTGCGGGGTTCGAGGGGGCTATCCCCCCGGCTGGGGGGTCTCG
>JASDQU010172403.1:697-12852 GCA_032191745.1 Picea mariana
CCCAATCATGTGCACGTGCCAACCGGTGTAATAGAGGGTCATATGATATGGTGTATATGACCACGGGCTGGGGCTAAGCCCCTGCCCGGACCCCCGCGCCGACCACACAACAACTCTAACTTAAATTTATTTTAATCCATATATATCAAGGCATATGGTAGGGCGTGTTGGAAGCACATGCTATGCAAAGGATTTAGATGTGGGTGGAGGTCACTGGGTCGAACCTGGTGGACTCCAATAAAGTTTTAAACAAGCAACCAATAATATGGTGCCACGAGGCAGCCCATGACTAGGCCACGTGGCACCGTACAACCAACCAAAAACTGCCATGTGTCATAATGTCATTCACCCACAGCTGCCAACTGTCTACCACTTAGATCTGCCACGTGTCGTACAGATTGCCACATCAGCAGCCGTACGGACTCTACAGTCAGCATCCTTTTTTTTTTGCTTGTTTGTCATTTTGAACAGAACGTGATATCTCTCACTCCTGATGTCCATTTGAACCCAAATGAGTTGTGTTGGGTTCGTAACGATGAGGCGTACGCTCTCATTCGATTTGAAGTGATTCCGAGCACTTTGAATTTTTGAGCAAAATTTGATCCCCTGGATCAGGTGGGTAGAGACTGAGACCATCTTAGGTTCTAGATTTGAGTAATTGAACGTAATATGTGCATGGAATAATTCTTCCAAGCAATACATTCAAGAGAAAGAGTGCAAAACTCTTAAGCCCTTCAGATACAAAAAAGATCAGAACGAATAGTGAGATTCAAGTATCGAAAGAGGATATCCTTTTGTCTGGAAGATGAACGGATGAGATCTATTCGAAAGGATATAAGGTCTGTCATGACCATTAGATTTGAAGAAGGGGTGTAGGCATTAATGCATCGACTCCTTCAGTATTCGCAAGATCGTGCATCAGGATATTTGCATGTTGGTGCAACTAAACTCCCGAAACTCGAAGTTGCAACGTGATCTGGACCGTAGATCTAAGGATCTATCAGGACCCTCCTTGACCATCGAATTGGCGAGATCGAGGATTCGCATATCGGGATATTTGCATGTTGGCGTGACTAAACTCCCAAAACCCGAAGTTGCGACGTGATCTAGACCGTAGATCTAAGGATCTATCCAGACCCTCCTTGATCGTCATATTAGAGAGATCAGGCATTTTCACATCGGGAGATTTGCATGTTGGCGCAACTAAACTTTTGAAACCTAAAGTTGCGATGTGATCTGGACCATTGGATCAAGGAAGTTCATGGACCATCGATCTGACTAGAGCATATTAATGCAAGAGTATGTGGGAATTTGAAATTTCCTAAGAACCAACAACATAAGAGATAAGCGCTTTTTAGAAGTGCAGATGAGGTCCAAGAGGCGAACTTGTTTCAAGTTCGTAAGTGTTATAACAAGATTTTTCTCACCATTTCTATCTTGCATAGAGGGCCTTTTTCCATTTCCCTATGTAGACTTATCAACCCCTTTTTGATAAATCCAGAGCCAAAATTATATATTTTTCCACATATACACTCCCTAATTGTTATTCAAGATGTGTATACGCTTGTTGCTCCATTACAACTCGTGTATATCGGGATTTGTGCCAGAAAATACAAAATGAGGTCGGGTTTCCATGTCACGACAGAAGATCTATGATCATTGGCCTTCCATATACTAGAAATTTTCCAACTCGACGCTTTAGTTACATTCTAGAGGCTATAAGAGCACAATTTCGAGCTATGGAAAATGAAGGAGAAAGCATTCAACTTTGAGAGCAAAGTTACTCTGGAGAAATTACTTCATATTGAGTCTGCATCCCTTTGTCCCTCAATTCTGAACATAGTGTTCAGCCCCCAAGGCAAGATATTGGGGGCTGANGAAGGAGAAAGCATTCAACTTTGAGAGCAAAGTTACTCTGGAGAAATTACTTCATATTGAGTCTGCATCCCTTTGTCCCTCAATTCTGAACATAGTGTTCAGCCCCCAATATCTTGCCTTGTTGTCGAGAGGACCTCATTACCTCTTTGTTGTGAGCTTTCCTTTGGTGGAGGATTGAAGTGGTGGAGACCCAGTTGGAGGGAACTTGGTTTCTTGGTTTCGAACCGTGCCAACACGAAATTCTGTAATGTTGATACTTATGTTGATCAATAGTTAATAGAAATACTCCTTTCCCGTCCTATTGATATCCTGAAAATATATGATTATTATCCAGGGGCATGTTTGTAATATTTATTAATGGATTGTGCTATCTAATGTGCTAACTCATTTTATATATTGTCATTATATACTTGCATCTCTTGTTTGTCGAGAACTTTTTACAGGTGAAAAGCTTTGGGTCAAAGTGCTCAACGGTGGAACGACATCAAATGATTGGATCGACTTCTTCCTTGTATTGCACATTAGTTTATATAGCACATGTTGGAATTGAGTTGATTTCTGCATTCATACCTATCTGTTGTGGTTTACCCTTGGCCATAGAGAGTTTTTCCCTTGTAACAGAAATGGCGACTCCACTAGGGATAGATCTTCCTTCTAAGGGTTGAAGTATTTTCCCTTCTTACATTGCTCTTTTTCCTTTGTGTTTATTGTCGTATCACTGTTGGAAATATTATGTTCACTCTGGGTCTGAGTTTTCATCCTTTTATCCTTGCCTAGCCCCGTTTTAAAGCATATACGCCCATTTAAAGCATAGTCACATATACATGCATGTTGTCTCACTGCAAGAAGCATATATACGCTCTGTTCTCCTGAACAGTCACGTATACCACTTCCCCTTGCTTGTTTTATTGTTTTAATGACTGTTGGGTAGGATTTGAGGATTACTAAGCCTTCTTGGGTCTCTGTAGTACCTGTTGAGATTATCTGGGATGACAAGAATCCTATTGGGAGTTGAATTTTTGGGCGTATTCTTTCTCTTTGTTTTCAATTTTTAATTTGTCCTTGGTTTCTGGGTTGTTTTCTTGGTTTCTTGGTATTCTTCTTGAGTGATTTCTTTTATACACAGCAGGATTTATATATCAAGTTGCTTATCATTCCATGCATTTTATTTTTAATACATTGAAAATAAAATAAAAATAGGTTTTTTGCATTGGTTGGTGTTTTTTTCTTGAAATCTTGAGGATTTAAACCTTTTCTTCTGGAATTTAGAACTTCTCTTCTTCTTCCAGTCCTCGTGGGGTCTTGTCTTACTCCCAATCTATTCATAGTAATACCTTGCCTTCTAGATAGCTTCTTCTAAGGTATTTGGTTTGTTGAATTCAATCCTATCCCGATAGGTCTGAGGTAACTCACTAATGAACCGCTGCATTTTTATTTTTTCATATTTTATGTACGGTACATACCTCAGTAGTTCAAGGAATTTATTAACAAATTCATCTATGATGAGATGCCCCAGTTGGAGCATGTATAATTCCTTAGTTTTCCCATCGATGTATTTTTCTGACAGATACTGCTTCTTGAAGTATTTCTCAAATTGTTTCCATGAAAAGTCCTTCTCATGGAATCCTTTCACATTCCTAAGGTCTTCCCACCATATGGAAGCCTTTCCATTCAGGTTGAAGATGGTTATTCAAGCCTTCAAGTTTTCAGAGTAGTCATGGACTATGAAATACTTCTTTAAACCAAGAAGCCAAGCTTCTGCCTCTTTTACCTTATTAATCTCTTCGTCGAAAGAGGATGGTTTGGATTTGTTGAACTCTTCAGGACCATGGGTTTTGGAACGCTTCCTCTTATTTTCTTTCCGGTGAGAATGCGAGCCGACCTGCTACTAGAATATCCTTTAGAGTTGTCAGCTTCCTTTCTAGAGGACTCTCCCGATGAGTGTCCCCTACCTCCAGGTTGGAACTTCTTCGCAATACTTCTCCCAGTGGGATCACTTATTGAGTCATGTTTTCGGAACTCAGGTGGACTATGACTTATCTTCTTGTGTCATCGGTCCACATGACTGGTTGCGGGTTCATGCTACAGTTGCCTCTGTATGTCAGATAATCTCTGTAGAAAGACTACACTAATTTCTGTTTGTTTCTCTTGCTCCTTTATCAATCTCGCGTTGTCATCCTTGAAACTCTATAACTCAACCCTGAGGATCCCTATAGTTTTAGCCATATCTGGAGGGGTTTCCACCGCCCTCGCCAGATTCTTCATCTCTATTGTGGGAACCATCTTCCACTTCTTGACACATCACCATCCTTTAGTATTAGATTTTTTCCCATGATTCACTAACTACTCGAGTGTTAAAAAAAAAAACACTTATTATTAGCTAACAATATATCGGTTTATGAACAATACATGGTTCAATTTCTTAACTGCATACACTTAGTAGAAAGTTTCACTCTTTTCTTTAATAAAATTTTCAACCAAACTTTTAAGAAAGGGAAAGGTAGGGTGTCACTCCTTTAAATTACTCCCAATAACATTTTTAAGTGATTCATCTCTAAGCCCAAGAAGGCCAAGTGTTGTAACCATGATTTGATACCAATTTGTAACACACCCAGATACCAATTTGTAACACACCCACGATGGGGATACAATTTTTCAATTTTATAAAAGGGCAATATCTCCATTCATGGTTCCTAATTTGGAAGGTCAGGGAACCAGTCCAACCTCCTAGTCACGGATCTTTGATTCTAAAGCCAAACAATTCTCTGAGACCTTGATGGTGTCATTCTATAATTAAACATAGAACCTTTCGGTTTCTTGGTGTAAGTTTAAGGGTATCCACAACCTCCCCTTTTGCCCTGCTGTGAAAACTCAGAGTGTCGGGCATCAGCTCCTTTTGTTTTATAAGCCCCCTCTTGATGTTACCTTGGTGATGACCATGTGATTGTGGGCACAACCACAAGAGGTTTGGAGTCAAACTTCTTTTGGGCTTGCAATGCTCTTACAACCTCCACATGTCCTCTTAACGAAACCATGGTTTGAATTGCGGTCCTCCCTCAATATATTAAACTCCTCACAACTCTTGTCCCCGGAATGCTATGGGGTCATTGATCTCATGATCTTGTTGATAACGACTAAATCGATGATTCATATATGTGCCTCTCGGATCTACGAACACATGTCCTACTCAATCAATGGTCTTGCCTTCATTCTGGGCGATTGATCTTTCAACCTAGATCAATGATCCTACGACCCTCTTCTCAATTGATGGTTGAGATCTCCTCCGGGTCTCCGGACTTCGGAGATCTCAACTCTCAAACCTATTTTCCCAATGGATTTTACCTGGAGTCTAAGATCCACTGACGCGTGTCTTCCCCAAATCTAATGATCGAGGATTACTTCGAGTCTTCACCCGGAGCTCACAGATTTGTGCCACGTGTCCTTGCACTCAGATATGATGACCCAAATCTGATATCCTTTTGCGTGCTCTTCTAATTTTCCGATTGTGGATTCCCACGGTCCAGATCACTCATAGTGCTCGATCCAACGGTCACTGCTGCTCTTCCTCCTGATCTTTCACCTTCTTCCCTGACTTGGAAGATTTCATATGTTCCAAATACCTTAGCCTTCGATCTACCTCTTGTGAGCCCTGATATATGGGACTCTACTTCCACTATCCCTCTGGAGCTTACTGTTACAAGGGAAAAACTCTCTATGGCCAAGGGTAAACCACAACAGATAGGTACGACTGCAGAAATCAACTCAATTCCAACATGTGTTATATAAACTAATGTGCAATAAGAGGAAGAAGTCTACCTTGATCCAATCGTTTGATGTCATTCCACCATTGAGCACTTTGACCCAAATCTTTGCACTTGTAAAAAGTTCTCGACAAACAAGTGATGCAAGTATATAATGACAATATATAAAATGAGTTAGCACATTAGATAGCACAATCCATTAATAAACATTACAAACATGCCCATGGATAATAATCATATATTTGCAAGATATTGATAAGATGGGAAAGGAGTATTTATATTAATAATTGATCAATAGAAGTATCAACATTACAAACTTCCATGTCGAAATGGTTCGAAACCAAGAAAACAAGTTCCTTCCAACTGGGTCTCCCCCACTTCAATTCTCCACCAAAGGAAAGCTCACAACAAAGAGGTAATGAGGTCCTCTCGACAATAAGGAAAGAGCTTGGGGGCTTAACATTGTGTTCATACTTGAGGGACAAAGGGATGTAGACTCAATATGAAGTAATTTCTCCAGAGCAACTTTTCTCTCAAAGTTGAATGCTTTCTCCTTCCTTTTCCATAGCTCGAAATTGTGCTCTTATATCCTCCAGAATGCAACTGAAGGGTCGAGTTGAAACATTTCTAGTATATGGAAGGCCAAATATCAGAGATCTTCTGTCGTGACATGGAAACCCGACCTCATTTTGTATTTTCTGGCATAAATCCCAATTTATGCGAGCTATAATGGAGCAACAAGTGTATACGCATCTTGAATAGCAATTAGGGAGGGTATATGTGGAAAAATATATAATTTTGGCTCTAGATTTATCAAAAAGGGATTGATAAGTCTGCATAGGGAAATGGAAAAAGGCCTTATGTGCAAGATAGCAATGGTGAGGGAAATCTTGCTATAACATATGCCCCCTAATGTGTGAGATCAGAGGAGTATTTGCGATGGCCGAAATACATTATAAACAACCCAGAAGTGGAGTGGTAGAGAACTAGTTGGACGAACTCAATTTCTCATTACATTATGTACTGACTTTTCATACATGGATGCCAAGAATACAATGCAGATCCATGTGGAAAATATACCAACAAGTGTTCATGGCCATGAGTAGGCAAGTATAAATGCGGTTATATGCCAACAGATGCCATAGTCACGAACAAGGCCCAGTGAAACCAGTCTCAAAATCAATATGAAGATATCTGTATACCATGGAGTACAATCTAATCTCCCATGATTACTAAAGTCAAATAGGTATTGGTCCAATGAAATGGAAACAACAGCTTAGGAAAGTTGCATCTACAAAGTGATGTCTTCAAGTCTTCAATACAATCTCCCAATGGTGCAAGTCTATGTCATGTGAATAAATGATTTGGGGCCGAAAATGATGAGAAATCGTTTGATTACTGGTCATTGAGGTATACCGTTAAAAAATGCGAGACAACATACCATATCATTCCATGCATTTTCTTTTTAATACATTGAAAATACAAAAAAATAGGTTTTTTGCATTGGTTGGTGTTTTTTTCTTGGAACCTTTATCATTAGCTTAGCACATTTAGCAAAATATTCCATTTTACTTCTGAGTTGTAGAGTTAAAATTGAAGATTGCAATGTTTTTATTTAGCATATCATTCACTGAAAAGTTAAATTTAGGCTTTGCATTATATCTACTTTTATTTTCATGCAGAGTCATAACACCATGAGTTTCATTTCCATACCTTTTTGAGTAATCATGGCCAATAAAGTTTACACTTTAAACTAAAATTGATTAGTAACGATTTTATTGTTTAGGGTGCACAAACTAGCCTAGGATTTAGTGCCTTGGAATAGGATTTTGTGAGTAAACTTCTCCAAGGAAATTAAATCAACATATGTGTCTAAGAGAAGGAGTTGACAAATCCATTGTATAATTGGTAATATCAGGAGGCTCTACTCACACTGGAGTTAAGCACGAGGTCGCGCGAAGTTTTTTGAAGGGATAACCCCTGGATACTCACCTAGCGTCAGAGATATTTCTGTGGATTTATTCATATTTGGGGATCTTGCTAGTATCCATACCTCTGTGAGAGGCAGTACTTTCAAGGTTTCGGGATTTTCTACCCTACCCATACGGTAATCCAGAATTACGATTGTTCACTTGTGCATCGGTTATATAGTGGTTGATTAGTTGCTTGACTTATGTTTCTCATAGGTTACTTGCAGGGGTTATTCTTCTTGTATCTTGAGTCAGATAGGGGTCAGACAACACACAACCTTTATGGAGTCTTATCTCTCCCGAGGGATCTGACCAACTGGTTGTTAAACCTATGAGGGCCCTTATAACTGATTTTGTTACCTCCAAACTTTAGCAGGGATTCTCAGGTACCTCCTGGACGAGGCATACCTTCTTTAGTGAGGGAGGCCACTCAGCCACTTTAGCCCTTTTGCATGCATATTGATCATTTGACTCTTTGGTATGCTCTTTGATTACTATTTGGCCATAGGACTCTGGTTTTTGGTTTCATTATCATGAATAGCGGAGTACCTTTTACTCCTCCATTCACCGCTACCCCCCCCATGATGCCTCCTCATTTCATGGGGGCAGACCCTTCTGTTTTTTACTATGGTATGTACGATTACAATGTTCAATCCACACCTTGGGTCTCTAGTCATTTTTCTGTTGATATGCCTTCCCACTTGCAACCCCCTCCGTGTTCTACTTATATGAATCCTAGCATTGGACCTAGGGGCACCATCGCTCCCATGCCCACTTCTTCATTTGATATGATTCATGTTCCCATGGGAGGTTGGAACCTCCCACCTTATGGATCCAATCTAAGATATTCTCTTTCAGGATCCAGTGCTCAAATGGGTGCTTATTACGCTCCACCCATGTATCTTTCATCTGCCATGTCAGTCCCTTTAAACACTTTTTATGCACCAGGTCCTCAAATACCCCCAAGTCTTCCATATGGGGAGAATCAATTTTATAATTCAGTCTACCCTCCTTATGGGACACCCTCACAAGGGGGAAACATATATCCTCACTTGACTAATTCTTATCCTACCTTGGTCTCTTTGCAGAACTCAGTGATGGTGCCCATCCAGACCTCTTCCAACCACCTTGGCATAAACCACCATGTTTCTGGGCCAGGACAGGGAGTATACTAGGATCCTTTCTGGCCTGCAATGTTTCAGAATCAATTTTTTCTGGGACCTTGGAATCAAATACTGCAATCTATTGCCATCCCAACCACTGTAATCAACACCAGTGCACCATTGCCCACCTCTGGGCCTTGTTCGTGACTATGGCATCTGTTGGCATATAACCGCATTTATACTTGCCTACTCATGGCCATGAACACTTGTTGGTATATTTTCCACATGGATCTGCATTGTATTCTTGGCAGCCATGTATGAAAATTCAGTACATAATGTAATGAGAAATTGAGTTCGTCCAACTGGTTCTCTACCACTCCACTTCTGGGTTATTTATAATGTATTTCGGCCATGCAAATACTCCTCTGATCTCACACATTAGGGGGCATCTGTTATAGCAAGATTTCCCTCACCATTGCTATCTTGCATAGAGGGCCTTTTTCCATTTCCCTATGCAGACTTATCAATCTCTTTTTGATAAATCTAGAGCCAAAATTATATATTTTTCCACATGTACGCTCCCTGATTGCTATTCAAGATGCGTATACACTTGTTGCTCCATTATAGCTCGCATATATTGAGATTTGTGCCAGAAAATACAAAATGAGGTTGGGTTTCCATGTCACGACAAAAGATCTCTGATATTTGGCCTTCCATATACTAGAAATGTTTCGACTCGACCCTTCAGTTGCATTCTGGAGGATATCAGAGCACAATTTCGAGCTATGGAAAAGGAAGGAGAAAAAATTCAACTTTGAGAGAAAAGTTGCTCTGGAGAAATTACTTCATATTGAGTCTACATCCCTTTGTCCCTCAAGTATGAACACAGTGTTAAGCCCCCAATATCTTTCCTTATTGTCGAGAGGACCTCATTACCTCTTTGTTGTGAGCTTTCCTTTGGTGGAGGATTGAAGTGGTGGAGACCCAGTTGGAAGGAACTTGTTTTCTTGGTTTCGAACCGTTTCGACATGGAAGTTTGTAATTTTGATACTTCTATTGATCAATTATTAATAGAAATACTCCTTTCCCGTCTTATCAATATCTTGCAAATATATGATTATTATCCATGGGCATGTTTGTAATGTTTATTAATGGATTGTGCTATCTAATGTGCTAACTCATTTCATATATTGTCATTATATACTTGCATCACTTGTTTGTCGAGAACTTTTTACAAGTGAAAAGATTTGGGTCAAAGTGCTCAACGGTGGAATGACATCAAACGATTGGATCAAGGTAGACTTCTTCCTCTTATTGCACATTAGTTTATATAACACATGTTGGAATTGAGTTGATTTCTGCAGTTGTACCTATCTGTTGTGGTTTACCCTTGGCCATAGAGAGTTTTTCCCTTGTAACAGTAAGCTCCAGAGGGATAGTGGAAGTAGAGTCCCATATATCAGGGCTCACAAGAGGTAGATCGAAGGCTAAGGTCTTTGGAACATATGAAATCTTCCAAGTCAGGGAAGAAGGTGAAAGCTCAGGAGGAAGAGTAGCAGTGACCGTTGGATCGAGCACTATGAGTGATCTAGACCGCGGGAATCCACAATCGGTAAATTAGAAGAGCACACAGAAGGATATCATATTTGGGTCATCATATCTTAGTGCAAGGACACGTGGCACAAATCTGTGAGCTTCGGGTGAAGACTCGAAGTAATCCTCGATCATTAGATTTGGGGAAGACACGCGTCAGTGGATCTTAGACTCCAGGTAAAAGCCATTGGGAAAAGAGGTTTGAGAGTTGAGATCTCTGAAGTCCAGAGACCCAGAGGAGATCTCAACCATCAATTGAGAAGAGGGTCATAGGATCGTTGATCTAGGTTGAAAGATCAATCGCCCAAAATGAAGGCAAGACCGTTGATTGAGTAGGACAGGTGTTCGTAGATCTGAGAGGCACATATTTGAATCATCGATTTAGTCATTATCAACAAGATCATGAGATCAATGACCCCATAGCATTCCGGGGACAGGAGTTGTGAGGATTTTAATATATTGAGGGAGGACCGCAATTCAAACCGTGGTTTCGTCAAGAGGACATGTGGAGGTTGTAAGAGCATTGCAAGCCCAAAAGAAGTTTGACTCCAAACCGCTTGTGGTTGTGCCCAGAATCACATGGTCATAACCAAGGTCACATCAAGAGGGGGCTTATAAAAAAAAAGGAGTTGATGCCCGACACTCTGAGTTTTCACAGCAGGGAAAAAGGGGAGGTTGTGGATACCCTTAAACCTACACCAAGAAACCGAAAGGTTTTATGTTTAATTATAGAACGACACCATCAAGGTCTTAGAGAATTGTTTGGCTTTAGAATCGAAGATCCGTGACCAAGAGGTTGGACTGGTTCCCTGACCTTCCAAATTAGGAACCATGAATGGAGATATTGTCCTTTAAGAAAATTGAAAAATTGTATCCCCATCGTGGGTGTGTTACAAATTGGTATCTGGGTGTGTTACAAATTGGTATCGGGGCATGGTTACAACTCTTGTCCTTCTTGGGCTTACAGATGAATCACTTAAAAATGTTATTGGGAGTACTTTAAAGGAGTGACACCCTACCTTTCCCTTTCTTAAAAGTTTGGTTGAAAATTTTATTAAAGAAAAGAGTGAAACTTTCTACTAAGTGTATGCAGTTAAGAAATTGAACCATGTATTGTTCANTAACACTCGAGTAGTTAGTGAATCATGGGAAAAAATCTAATACTAAAGGATGGTGATGTGTCAAGAAGTGGGGGATGGCTCCCACAATAGAGATGAAGAATCTAGCGAGGGAGGTGGAAACCCCTCCAGATATGGCTGAAACTGTAGGGAGCCTCGGGGTTGAGTTATAGAGTTTCAAGGATGACAACAAGAGATTGATAAAGGAGCAAGAGAAACAAACAGAAATTAGTGTAGTCTTTCTATAGAGATTATCCGACATACAGAGGCAACTGCAGCATGAACCCACAACCATTCATGTGGACCGATGACACAAGAAGATAAGCCATAGTCCACCTGAGTTCTGAAAACATGACTCAATAAGTGACTCCACTGGGAGAAGTACCGTGAAGAAGTTCCAACCTGGAGGTAGGGGAAACTCATCGGGAGAGTCCTCTAGAAAGGAAGCTGACAACTCTGAAGGATATTCTAGTAGCAGGTCGTCTCGCATTCTCACCGGAAAGAAAATAAGAGGAAGCTTTCCAAAACCCATGGTCCTAAATATTTCAACAAATCCAAACCACCCTCTTTCAACGGAGAGATTAATAAGGTAAAAGAGGCAGAAGCTTGGCTTCTTGGTTTAAAGAAGTATTTCATAGTCCATGACTACTCTGAAAACTTGAAGGCTTGAATAGCCATCTTCAACCTGAATGGAAAGGCTTCCATATGGTGGGAAGACCTTAGGAATGTGAA
>JASDQU010172404.1:2436-17143 GCA_032191745.1 Picea mariana
CAAGCTCCATAGGTTTGAAGGAAAGTAACAAATTAGTTTTTATTTTAATAAAAGTCAAACTTTTCAAATGTGTAGTGCTTGCAAGCTCTGCCTGAACAGGCATTACCAAGTTAACTATTGATTTTGCTCCATGTCTGATGGATGCTTGAAATCTATAATTGAGATAAGGATGCCCACCAGCTCCATAGGTGTAAGTAGAAAGTAACACATCACTTTGTTTTAATAACAAAATCCCAAAATATCAAACAAGAAAAGATTTATAGTTAATTCCTTAGTTTCATTTCTGATTTATTATTTGCTAACCTATAACATTCGTGTACTATGACATCTTTATTCATTTTTTAAATTTAATTCATGAGAAATCTCAAGGTTATGGCCATATAATAACCTTTTTTAAAACAATATTGTATTACTGATCAATAACGTCAACAAATCAGTTTGAATAGAGTGATGAAACCAATTAACACAACATTCAAGTCATGGACTTGAATAAGATTCATGGATGTTGATTAAGCTTTATGGAACACAATTAGATTGCTCAAGTTTTGTTTGCTTATCAACAGGCCACGCTATTAAACTTTATTGATTTGGTGACTATGTGTGCCAACATAGTCACCAAATACGCCGAGCTATAAAACTTTGTTGATTTGGTGACTATGTGTGCCAACATTGGACTGGTTTTAGTATATCTATCTTTAATAATAGCGCAGATTTCTTATTCGATTGTGATTAGAAATTCAGAATTGTAATATTTCACAATCTGCGAAAGTTATACAACATTTTTTTTTATTTTTTATTTTCTCATTATTCAATGCTAACCTGTATGAGTCTAACTCCCAAACAGCTCCCTAAAGAGCAAGAGGTATAAGAAGTGAAGTGACCGAAACCAAACCATTGCGTGCGAAGCTGAACATGGGCTTGAACCGGGACCACTTACTACTCATAGCATCGGGATTCCCTTGAGTTTCTCTTATTGAATTGATCGCAGATAATAGCATGTTGTAGGTGATATATCCCTTGAGTTGCTCTAATTGAATTGATTGCAGATAATAGACTGTTGTAGGTAACAGATAGTGACTGTTGTAGGTAACAGATAGTGACTGTTGTAGGTGATAGATAGTATTGCAGGTGACAGATAGTGAGTGTTGTAGGTAATAGATAGTGTTGTAGGTGATACTTCTCGCCTGTTGATGTACAGTTTATATATTTTGTATATTTCAGATATCACAACAAGATTTTCTCATAGTATATCAACTCAGGATAAGATTATAGAGCTAGAAGAAAAGCTAATTAGCAATTTGGCTATACATCGTTTGAAACCTAAGTTGGATATCAAACCCATCAAATAAGAAATGAACAAGCTCATAGAATTAGACATCACAAAAGAGCCTTGAACCTCAGAATTTTCAGTGTAAAAGAGTAGAAAGATGATGACACCCTCACAATAGTTAAGGAAGAATTAAAAAATAAATCACAAATTGAGACAACTTGTCTCATAGAAGCAAAGAGGCTGGGAAAAATAATTGAACATAAAGATAGGTTGATTCGGGTTAAGGCAAGCTCTACTGATCATAAATATGGCCTACTCAACAAAACTCCAAGCTTAAAAGGGTCAGGAATATAGGACCAAGTTGAATTAAGGAAGGAAGTTCAAAAGGTGAAAGAAGCCAGGAAGGAAGGGAAATGGGAAATCATTCAAAACCGAAAGGCTATTATTAGGGATAGAGACAAAAAAGATAACAATAAATAACAATTTGGGACACTCCATATCCTCTTTTGGAACTGTTGTGGTTTTCCATGGAGCAAAGGGCCTATACTAAGATGGATCTCGAGTGACATTGACATTATTCTCTTGGTTGAAACTTGGGAGCATGAAAAATGTAAGGCCCCTAATATTGAAGAATTTGTTTTGCGGTCCACATGGAACAAGAAGTCCTCCCGTAGAGGCATTGGAGGCATAGAATGTTATAGAAAAATAAACATCTCTTCTCACATCCAGCTTCGTAAGAAAGATCCTCCCAATCAATACATATGGATGGAGATATTTGATATTAATGCTAGGAATATTTATATAGCAATATGTTGTTTCGCACCTATTAACTCTACTTTTTATAAAAAAACAATCTAGATGAGAATTGTCCCTACAAAATCTTAGAGCAAGATATCTACAATATGAAAAATGAAGGTAGTATCCTCCTCTTAGGAGACTTTAATGCTAGAAATACAACCAATCAAGCCATTTTTTTAAGTAATGACTCCAACCCTAATCCTCTTTGTCTAGATGAGGACCTTGTCTTAGCTAACAGTTACAAAAGAAACTCTAAAGACCTGATCTAGAATTTGTTTGGTACCGAGTTAATCAAGCTCTGTAGTTCTCAAGATTTAATAATTTGCAATGGTCTAAACATGTGGCCAAATTATAATAGGATGACTTGTATCCATGGGCTGGTAGCTATGTTGTTGATTATGTAATAGCAGATATCCTCATATACAACCAAATAGTAAACTTTGATATTTTATATGACCATGAACTTGACCCTGATCATAGACCTCTAACCCTAACTCTTAACTTTGCCATGCACAAAAGTTCTGTAGAGGAGCACTCTGACAACCAAAGGCACTTACTTTTTGACAAACAAAAAGTCAATCTCTTCTTAAAATACTTAAGCAATTCTTTAAAACTCATATCATATCATAACAATATTGAAGTTGACTATCAGAATTTTACAACAACCCTCTCTACTTCAATTAACAATTTCTCTATTAAGGTGCCACATAAAAATAAAAACGATAGAAGTAACCCTTGGTACGATAATGAATGTAAAATTTCTAGAAAATCCATCAGGGATGCTTCCAATGCATCTTTAAAATATGATAAGATAAATAGATACGAAACCTCAATTAAATGGAAAAAAAAAAGACTACATAAATAGAAAGAAAGAGAAGCTTTTGCACCTATTTAAAGCAAATTCTAACTTGTAAAACTAAACTAAACAATAAGATTTCCTTGAAGGACGATAATTTTTACCTTAAAAATTTGTATGAATCCCCTAACATCATGGACAACATGCCAAACAACTCTACAAAGGAAGAAGTGTTTTCTATAGAAGACATTAAATTTTGGGTTAAATGGCTCTCAAAAGGAAAATTTAAGGACATCAAAGGTTACCAAGCTGGAATATGACAAATTGGAGGACATATCCTCATCCCTCACATACATAAGCTCTTCAATTTAGCTATCTAGCAAGGATTTCCAAAACTTTGGACTCAAAGCCTCATTGTATCTATTTTTAAAAGTAGGGATAAAATCAATCCCTCTAATTATAGGATCATTATGATTAGCCCCATTTTAGCTAAGCTATACAGAAGTATTTTGGAAAAGAAGATCGAAACATGGTTAGAAATCCATTGAAAAAGAGCCAGAGGCCAGGATGGGTTTAGAGGCTACCATTCCACTATGGACCACCTTGTTACATTTAGGATCATTGCAGAGGAGTGTCGTAATGATAAAATTGATCTCCTTTGTTGTTTCGTTGATTTTAGAAAATATTTTGACATTGTGCCCAGGACTAACCTTTGGAATAGGTTATAAGAGATTAAAGTCCCTTTCGAGTTAAGAGTTGTTGCAGTAAGGCTATATGAAAGTTATTGTCAAGTTTAGGAACATTGAGGGTTGGTCAAAAGAAATCAACTATAATATAGGAGTCAAGCAAGGTTGACCCCTATCCCCTACCCATTTCAACATCTATATTGATAAGTTAGAAGATTGTTTGGAGGATGCAAGTTGTGTTGGCCCGACTCTCTCTAGTATAGTCCTCAAGTACTTTTTCTCTAGCATGGGCATGATAGTGAACACTAACAAAACAAAGGTTATGATAATTAAATCCAAAAGGATCACCTGCGATACTTTTTGTTTATGACAACAATAGCTTCGAGGAAGTGCCTTCATACAAATATCTTGGAATCGACATCGACCGCAAGCTCAATTGGAACTTTAGCATTGAAAAAAGGCTAAATGGAGGGTGGAAAGCTTATTATGGGCTCGAAAACAATTGTAAATTTGAAGACCTTTGGATTTGGGATAAAAAACAATCCTCTTTCAAACTCTCGTCACAGT
This sequence comes from Picea mariana, assembly GCA_032191745.1. Lineage (NCBI taxonomy): Eukaryota > Viridiplantae > Streptophyta > Pinopsida > Pinales > Pinaceae > Picea > Picea mariana. The sequence goes on from JASDQU010172404.1 coordinate 6,554, forward strand.
AGTTATCTTATATGGATCTGAAGTTTGGGATTGCAGTATATCTAGAGAATCCCGGAGAAAGATAGAACATATCCAAAAGAATTTTATAACTTATAATCTCAAAATTAAGGGAAATACACCTATCCTATCCTCCTCATAGAAGAAATCATTTCCCCCATTGAGAGCATTGCTATGATTAGATACCTAACATACAAAAACAAGATAAACAACATGGATGGCAAGAGGCTCCCCAAAATTGCTTCAAACTCTAGCCAAAACCACTAGTGGCTCAAGTGGGGATGGCATAAAGATGCCAAATCTTGGCTAAATATTTGGGGAATACAAGAAGAAGACATCATGCAAAATATCGATAATATTATAAATATTATCATTTCTAAATTTAAGGAGAATATGTGGTGTGATAAAGAATCAGTGGATAAAAGGAAGTTAAGATACTACAAGGAGGTGGCCAACCCTAATTTAGAAGATCAAAATTACCTCTCAGTTTTGAGAAGTGCAAAGAAGAAAATCAACATTGATAAAATAAGAACAAACTCTCATAAGATACATAGTGAAATTGGGCACTTGACAACTTCCAAAACACCATGGTATGAGAGAATCTATCACCTTTGTGACACTGTTGGAGAGGCATTTTGGATAATCTCCAGGATCTATGCCAAAAATATATCAAAGGGTAAAAGGAAGTTAGAATATGGACCAGAGCATGCAACAAAAGAAAACTTCAAGGAGTCAAAGAGTGCGACAAAAGGATGCACGACGGAGCAACGCGTAGAAGGCGGAAAACAATTATAAACCATAGGGTTGGGAGACATTTTGTCCACTTTTGTAACAAGTTTTGGGGGACACTTTGTCCACTTTTGTAATGGGTTTATCCATATTGGTATGTATAAATATGTAAGAAAGGAAATAGTGAGAGGGGATGTGGGAGTGAGAGTGTGATGGTCCATGTAAGTTGTGAATTCTTTTTGGGGTAAGGGAGTCAAGCGAAGGAAGGAATCTATAGTATGATTAAGGAGTGAACTCACACTGCAGAAAAACAACTAGGCAGGTTTGGTATGATATTAATGTTGCATAGTTTGTAGCACAATGTGCAGTTGTAAGAAATATATTAATGAATAATATAAGAATCCAATCGTTTTCGACGTAGCCCAAGTTGGGTGAACCACGTAAATCTATGTGTTATGGTGTGTTTGCAATTTATGTTGTTTTTTGGTTTATGTTGAATGAGTGGATCATATATGATATTGTCATGTTGCACATAGATTATGTCTCATAACTGCTAACTATGAGAACTGTGCATGTAAGCTAAGGGTATGAATGATGCCTCGCTTCCCCTCAGCATTGTAGAACCTTGGTTTTTGTAGCCCCTCTAGATGCCTTGGGTGAGACTTCACTTGCTCTGTAGGTGATGCCGAAAGGGTTGGTGTCTACGGGTTTTGTTGGTATTTGATTGATTAACCCTAGGTCTCCCCCCTGTGCACCAACAAATGGTTCTATTGTCAGGACCGGGAACTGTAATTGAGGGGAATGTTTTGGAGGCAGAATAGAGAAGAAATTGAAGAATGGTTGGAAAGAAAGCAGCGAAGCTTTGCTAGAGAATATAATAGAAACCCTAGGCTGAGTGACAAACAATGGTTACAAAGGTATGTTTTTACAGATCTGCATGAAATTTTCTTTGGTGAATTTTCGATTATATTGGTCGAATGGTTAGGAAGGTTAGTAGAGAATATTGGGAGATATAGAGTTGAATCCCTGAGAAACTGAACTCCTGAACAGATTAGACAACTTATACAGTAAGTAATAAGATTTCTCACGCAATATATTTCTGGTTGAATAGTATATAGGGGGGTTAAATTACAAAATTTGCAATAGATTGTACCCAGTCTTATAGTGTCGCAGAGAGGGACTTTTTCAAAGGTCTGCACAAAAGATATTTGAGTGCATTATCTACTTGGATAAATATGTTACTGTGCGAAAAGAATGTCATGACGATGGATTCCAATAACTAAGCACCTTCACGCACATAGGGGAACTGGGGGATGACCGGAGGAAGATTTGATAGTCGAAGGGATGAGTGGATTGACTGAGGATGCTGAGAGAAGATATTGACTCAAATGGAGAGATTGGAGTATTGTGCTATGGGAAAAGGTTTAGATACAGTAAGAAGGATATTTTGGTTGGAAAATGAGAGTAGCACAGAGAATTTGAGTGAAGTGACCCCTGCGCATAACTTCAGTTCACATCGTGTGGAGAAAGGAAAAGGAAAGAAAGAGAGTCGCAGTACTACCTATTATCCCCAACTCCTATGGATAACTAAGGAGATGATGTCTCGAGGCCCTCAGGTTGAAAACATGGAGTACCGAGAGATATCTTGACCAGCAGTGTCCAATTGCACAGATAGAAACCCACCTCACCACCACAACTCCAAGTTTATCACGACAGTATCCACACATGTTTTCATCTTAGGGAAGCATGATGTGACCAGGGTAGAGTCGAGGTGGGAAATTTTTTTCATGATTAGGTAGAAGCCCCACCTTGGCTTTAACTTGGAAACATCCTAAAATAATAAAAGGCAATAAATGGGCTTGGAAAATGGTTGCATTGAAAATGAAGGGGCAACACACCCTCTACAAAGGCACCCATAAATGAGACAATACAACCCCTTGTATGTCATGAACCCCATGCCCAAAAGTATTTCCCCCATCCATGACACCTCATCCACGTGACTTAGAAAGAGTTCCCCTCAGGAAACACCCCTAAACTTGAGGTATAATTCACCCAATAGGTCACTCTGTCAACCCTCCCATACCTAAACTTGGAAAATTGCATAAGGTCTTTGAGCACTTGTTTATTTTCATAAGGTGGTTTGGATGCACATGCTTAGATGGCTCTTTTATTGATTTGATTTACTCATCATGATGCATTTGACTTGAGATCCTTGGAGGGCCTATTCATGTGTCTTTGTAGGACCTAGTTGGTGGACAGTTATGGAAGAACAAGCCTAGCTTGGGCTTCCATGGGGCTTGAAGCCCACAGGTTGGATACCAAGGGCCCATGCTCTAGATGATGATGACATGCCTTTGGAGGCCTAGAGGACACCTTGTAGGATCTTACCAATCTCTTACATGCCAAACAAATTGCTTGGAAGGGCCAAAACATCACCTTTTGAGGGCTTGGCATCACCTAGGGCTAGGTTGTGGTGGTGATGATAGACACTTGGCACATTTTGAGGAAGAGGCCCATGGATCGTGGAAGAAAGGTCTTGGTTGAAGAGGGGTGATGTCTTGTTTTTAGGTTTTTTATTATGTGCAAAATATGAATTAAATAATATTATTTTTTTAAAGGGGAAAGATAAGGGTTGTTGACCCCTTATGATTTTTTTTACCCTAAGTATTGTGGACAAACATGTTTTAGAACTTTTTGTATAAATAGAGATAAACTCTATTTCATTTTGACATAGCTCTCCGATGTGGAGAAGGATACTTGGCTGAAATTTGCGCCCAAATTGGGAATTTATCTTTATCTCTCTTGGTTACATTATCTTGTGATGGTTTATCTTTGCTATTGGATGGATGGATGATGCGCTAGCTCTCCTGGAGGCTTGTTTCTTTCTTTATGGTGGAATTTGCTTGGTGAATTAGGGTTTCATCTTGACAATGCTTCAACTAGGTAAGGATTTCATGTTTATTGCTTTCTTTTCTTGGTTTTAAGGTTAATTTGATGATTTATTGGGGAGTATAACGGCATACAACCCCCTCCAAGTCCATTGTAATTGTTTGAAAAAAAATTGGTGCAAAGGATACTAGGAGGAGTAAAAGGGCTTACATCCTCCTAGGTTTCCTTGTTGGTTAGAGTTTGCCTTGAGGAGTAAAAGGGATTACAACCCCAAGGAAGTAACTCATCCAACTTGTTTAATCAAGAGACTCCATTTACCCAATAGAAATACACCAATCTTCATTCATTGGAGAAATAAATTATTGCATTGGTAATCGTAAAAAGTTGAGATATTGAGATCGTCTAATTTGGAATTTTTTCTATGTGCTCTAAGCTTGCTAAGGCCACAAAGGTGTCTTGTTTCTCCAAGTAGTTATTGCTTCTATTACAAATTTAATCTATATCCATTAGGGTTGAAGTGAACCCTAAGCACTTTCTTGAATAACTCACAATTCAACCATCAGAATTTACTAAAAGTTTGCCAAAATAATCTACTAGTCTTGGTGCATATTTTGGGTGCATTCTTTGCAAGTTTTGGTGGTTGATTTTTCTGCTATAACAACTTGTTTGCTACAGCCATAAGGCTGCAATTATATCTCTGCAATATTTTTTTCTTACAACCTTGTTTCATTGCTAAAGTCTTATGCTTCTATACTAAAGTTATACTAGTGTTTAGCTAGCTTATCTCTTGCATCATTTGGTAGAATTTTAGCATCTGTTTAGTGGCTCTAACAACTATTTACCCATTGATATATATATATATATATATTTACTATTGCAAATAGGGACATCAAGCTTAACTTTCTTGTCCACCTAACATATAGCCCGTAAAGTTGGCTTTTCTTGTGTCTCGGGTAGGTATAAACACTTTATACAAGTACTCAAAGACTTGGAAACCTTAAACCACTTCTGAGACGTGTCATGAAATCCACCTTCCACTTAGAAACTTGACCTATAGGGCATTCATCTCATCATCTCACTTTTCGTCTCATTTCCCCGTAGGGTCACCTAAGATTCCCCCCTTGAGGTGATCACTTCACCTCTAAAGTGACGAGAATACCTATCTGAGGTGACTGTGGGTAGGTGTTCTCTTGGTTGTCGCCATATTGTGGTTTGGGTCGGGCTTTTCCCAACCTACAACTTGTGCGATAAGACTACCCCAAAAAAGAAGGAATTTCATCTCAAATTATAATCTGCGACCCCATGTGCATCATTTATAATTGAAGCAGAAACCGTGGCTTGTTCAAGAGTAATTGTAATAAGTGGAGGAAGTCAGAGAAATAGTCAAAACAGCAGGAACAAAATAATAAACCAGAGCCAATCAACATCACCAAAGGTAAGTACAACACCAAATACAATGGCAGGGGTAGACCATACGTTGAGAATTCCTGAGTTTTAGGAAATAGGGTCGGAGGACCCTGAGCAACACTTATTTGTGTGCGACACAATATGGACTATGAAGAATGTCCAGGATGAGGAAAAAAAAATTGCACAGTTGGCTATGACATTCATAGGTAGATCACTATTGTGGTATATGAAGTTTTAGACAACTAAATTGACCAGGAAGTCAAGAACTTTGGTAGAAATTGGACAAGCATTGATAAAAGAATTCAAGAAGTCGAAATATGAATCTCAATATATTATAGAACTAAATAAAATTAAGCAAGTACAGAATGCGACAGTGTGGGATTTCGACCATAGATTTAAAGATGTAATGGGTAGGTTAACCTTTCAGATTCATGACGAACAAGACCGATAATGGTTTATAGCAGGCTTATCACCCCACATTCGTTGTCCGTTAACACGACAGAAGGTCATGTCATAAACCAAATCATTGGAAATCGTGATGAAATTAGAATCATCTCCCCTAGGAGATGGCGTAGGTATGGAACAGGTATATTCATAGTTGGTTGCATTGAGAATTCAATTGTCAGAGATAACGAAGGAAAGGGAGAAGCATGAATATGTTTGGTGTATATCATGTAAGACATAAGGCCACAAAAAAGAAGAATTTCCAACCTTCACGTAGTATATGGCCATAGGAGCACCAAACCCATTGGCAGAAGGGGCAGGGTACTACAAGATATGTAACATGTGGGGGCATCATCCAACTACTTGTCCCCTATTACAAAAATATTAGAGTACCCCGAGAAATTTATTTTGTAATTTTTTCAAATCAGTAGGACACGATGAGAAAGAACTTTGCACATTCGACTTGATGAGAGAGCACACTTTAGATGATTGAGGTGGATATCGGTGGCCACCCACCTATTCCACTGACTCAAAGCCCAATTTCCATTTTGTCTTTTTTCTCTAGCTTTTTGGGTCCTAAACTTCCAGGGTCGTTTTGAGGCCCTAAACAATGTTTTTTGGGCTCACCATAGTCACACTATGGATGAAGTCAAAGTGTGACAACAAAATGTGTATTCATTGGATAGACCTTTCCAATGGGCTATCGTGTGCCTAAAACGAATATTGTACGCAAAAGTTACAACCTCGAGAAGTTGATGTACCAACTTACCCCATCGAGGCCCACACGACTTTTGGCACTTCATCTCTTAGGGTTATGTTTTTGGATGATAGGGTTTTCTCATTTATTCTTTATGTTAAAAATGCCTTTGGAGCCTCATTGTAACCAACTTCTTGTGAATGAGCGTCGCTGGAACATCTCTTCTCATAGATAAGCTACCACCATTCTAGCTAGCTTGTGTGCTTTTGCATTTTACAATCTTTTGTATTTCAAACAATTATTAATAGAATCTTAGATTTACTATATTAATGTGTTCCTTGCCATATCTCTGTGTAAATTCCTTGTGACATATCTATTATATCTCTTTCTTCATATCATTCTTAAAATAATCTAGATCAGCGGTATTAGATCGGTCTGCTCCTTGTCATCCTCAGTGCATCTCCACGACGAGGTCAGGGTATAGAGAGTTGGGTCTTGAGCTTGTATCTCTTGAGGAAAACCACTCTTGCATGCCCAAACAACCTTCCATGGTGGAAGCAAATAGGGACAATGGGACATGAGATCCTTTCAAATTGTTGCTCAAGGAAGCCCTCGTGTGACAGAGGAATGAGATGATGAATAGTTTCACCTAGATCCTTCAACAGTTGCCGACAACCACGAAGGCACCTTCAATCAACAATCACTTCGGAGGTGCGATGCCTTTCAATCTACAAGTTAAATTTGACATTCCTTTATTTGAAGGCCAGATAGATGCCGACGCTTTGAAAAAATGGTTAAATTTGCTAGAGGGTTATTTCTTTGTCCACAATTTTTCCAACAGTAAAAAGATCACCTTCGTGCTCCTTAAGGCCCTTCCCCATGTCATAGATTGGTGGGACACTTGCTGTGAGCAACATGTCGAGGATGAGTCTAGAATTTTTGGTCCAGGACACACTTGGATGGCTTTTGTTGATGCCCTCAAAGAACAATATTACCCCATTGGAAGTTATGATGACCAGTACACGAGATGGATCACACTATGCCAAGAGAGGGGCCAAACGGTGTCAGAGTTCACAAATTCTTTCCATACATTGTGCACCAAGTTGGGTATCAAATAATCTGAGCGACATATGGTCCTAAAATACCATGGGGCTCTACATAGGTACATCCAAACTGAAATGGATTTTATGGAAATCTCGTCATTGGGAGCCGCTTATTGATATGTTGTCAAAATTGAGCAGAAATTCAAGCAGCAGAACAAGAGAGAGTTCATATCTGCAAATTCACAACAACAAAAGTATGGTAAGGGGGGCCTTAACTCCCAGGACAAAGGATAGAGAAAGGATGGACAACCCCAGGATAGCCAACCCAAGCCCCCCAAAAAGAAGGGTAATGGGAAGTCGAAGAAGGACACTGGAAAATGGTGTGAGTTCCACAAAATCCCTTGGCACAATACTGATGAGTGTCACTCCAAACAATCGTTGTTGGATGAGATGAAAGCCCTAGGGTTGGATGTTGATTCAGACTCTAATTCTGAGCCAGAAAAGGGGAGATAGATCATTGATGCAGAACCTAGTGTCATTATCTCTACCACAAAATTCCATCTAGAGGAACCTGAGGAGCCTGAAGAAGGGGAGCATATTTTCCACTCACAGATCTAGGTGAAGGGAACCCCACTCCATTTCATTGTTGACAGCAGCAGCCAGAAGAACCTGATCTCATCAAACTTTTTCAAGAGGTTGAACTTGAAAATGACACCACATCCTCAGTCATACACCATCGGTTGGCTCAACTAGGGACAAGACATTTGCGTCAACTAACAATGTCTCCTACAACACGACATCAAACCCTTCAAAGACAAGGTATTATGTGATGTTTCCCCACTTGAAGTTTTTGATGTTTTTCTAGGAAAACCATATATGTTGAAACGTCACGTTGTTTATGAATCTAGGCCTCGTAGTATCATTATTACTTTGGGAGATCAAGTCTACAGCGTACCGGAGGTAGTCCCAAATACTGCAGTATCTTTGATCTCTGTGAAGTAGTGAAGAAAGGTGGTTTCTCAGACTGGGATATTTTTCCTCTGTATGGTTTGCTCAGAAGGTGACCGTAAGGTCACTGCAACCGCCAAAACCTATGCATCAGGTCTCTTTGCCCAACAACAATAGGTGGACGAAATAGTCAATGAGTACAAAGACATATTCGCCTTGCCTACTGGGGTGTCTGTGCACTGTCAGGTAAAGCACCCAATTGATCTGACACCTGGTGCTTCTCTTCCTAAAGACCCTATATATAGTCGTTATATTATGGAGAATGAAGAAATCAAACGCTAGATCCAAGAGCTCATTATGAAGGGCCACATCAAACCCAACTCCTCACCTTGCGGGAGCCCAATTGTTCTAGTACAGAAGAAGGACAAGACATGGTGACTTTATATTGATTACAGAGCCCTGAACAAGATCATAGTCAAGAACCGGTACCCAATTCCCCAAATTGATGATCTTCTCGATCAACTCAAGGGAGCCAAGTTTTTCAGTAAAACTGATATGAATTCAGGTTACAACCTGGTGTTGATTGAGCAAAATGATGTATGGAAGACAACCTTCAAGTCCAAAGAAGGCCTCTTTGAGTGGTTGGTCATGCCTTTTGGCTTGAATAATTCCCCGACCACATTCATGCAAATGATGGATGATATATTATGACCATTCACAAACTCCTTTGTGGTTGTATATTTGGATGACATCCTCATATTCAACAAAACTTGGGAGGAACATTTGGAGCATATTCAACAGGCATTAGGCACCCTATGCCAACACAAGTTATATGCCAACTTGGAGAAGTGTTCCTTTGACATGCATAGAATCCAATATTTGGGATACATCATGGATGCATAGGGTGTACATGTGGATCCAGTCAAGATCCAAGTCATCTGCGATTGTTCGGCCCCGAAAACAATGACCGAGCTCTACAACTTCTTGGGCCTTGCTAACTTTTACCGATGATTTGTGTTGGGGTTCTCTCATATCACTTGGGCCTTAATACAAGTGACCAAGGGTAACACTAAGGCCAATTTTGTGCGGTCTGCACCCCAACAAAAAGCATTCAAGGATTTGAAATCCCGCCTCTGTTGAGCACCAATCCTCATTTTGTCGAACCTGCAATGGCCATTTGAGAATGAGATAGATGCTTCAGATTATGATATCGGCACAGTCCTCACTCAACATGGGAATCCAGTAACCTATCATAGTGAAACTCTGTCTAATGTTGTTCAAAGATACCCCACCTATGACAAAGAGATGTACTCCATTGTGCAGGCATGTTGACAGTGGAAGCATTACATTATGGGTAAGGAAACGATCATCCACATTGATCACAAGGATCTACAATTTATGCAGACATAAGGAAAGTTACAAAATGATTGCCATCAGAAGTGGTCCATGTACATGCAACAATTCCACTTAAATATCAAGTACAAGAAGGGTATCACCAACCATGTCGCATATTTCCTCAACCGACCCTCAGTGGCAGTGCTAACCACAATTCTCAGCTCATGTGGACATGAGACATATGGATGGCCACAAATATACAATAATGATTCTGAATTTTCTACTGCCTATCAGATATTGAGTGCAGGAAAAATAGTTCCCAACTTTCATCTCCAGGAGGGGTTATTATGCCATCTTATCCACCTTTGTGTTCCTTTAGGTGAGTGTGCAAATCTGATCTAGGAAGCTCATTACAATCCTGTAACAAGACATTTTGGTGTAGAAAAGACAGTGGCAATACTGCAAAATAATTTTTATTGGTCGAAGCTTCAACAAGATGTTCGCAAGTACATCAAATCCTACACCTCTTGCACCATTTCCAAGCCCTCCATCAAGAAATAGGGGCTATACACCCCTCTTCCTACTCCAGATAGGCCTTGGGAGTCCATCTCCATGGACTACATGTTCGGTCTGTCTTCAACCAAGCATGGGAATGACTATGTCTTATTGGTGGTCGACCGATTCTCCAAGATGGCAATTTTGGCACCCTGTAAGAAGAGCATCATAGCCTAGGACACTGCCAAGATCTTCTTCACACATGTTTGGGTTCATTTTAGGCTGCCAAAAACTATCATCTATGATTGAGATAGTAGGTTCCTGAGCACCTTTTGGTCTATCCTATGGTCGATGATGGACAACAAGCTGACCAAATTGACTGCCTTCCACCAACAGACTAATGGACAAACAAAGGTAGTCAACAAGATGATTTTCCATATCTTGCACATGTATGATTCCAAACATCCATGCACATGGGATGAAATCTGATCCGGATTATTTTCGGCACGAAATGAGAGCGGAGATATAATAAAGAAATGCACAGAGATATCGCGTATATCCAGTAATATAACAAAAATATATCAGAGATGCAACCATAAACACAGA
>JASDQU010172405.1:8701-20974 GCA_032191745.1 Picea mariana
CTGTAGCACCGAGAAATATTCAAGGCTTGGCCCCTTTGTATTAATTGGATCCTCCACATGAGATGTATACAATTGACATCCTTTTCTAAAACATTTTTTCAGCTATAAGGTCAAAATATCCCTTATAGAGATGAGTCTTGGAACTCCTTTCACAATGCTTTGTTTTCCATTTCCTTCAAGACATGTAAATGTCTTGTTATGAAAATCTAGGACAACATGATGCTTTTCCAACCAATCCATCCCAACCAGAACATCATAAGACCCCAATGGGATGATATTTAGATCAGTACTAGTATTCACGCCATTAAGACTCATGGAACTACCTCTGACCATATCATGGATTCTTCTTTTGGTTCCAGTGGCTAACTGAACCAAACTTGCTTTTCCAAGTTTACTTTTCTCCAAATGTAATCTATCCACTATCTTAGGATCAATGTAACAATGGCTTGCTCCTGAATCAATCAAAATAGAAGCAGGCTAATTTATGATCTTAACTTCCACCTCGATCATATTGGACTGGTACTCTACTTGTCAATCATTTAAAGCTGCATAGATTCTTCCCATATATCTGACTGTTGTAGCCTCTTGGATGTTGTGCACAGTCTTCACTCTATCCTTTCTGTGTGGGAAATCCTTGTACACGTGATCTTCTTTGCATCCCCAACATTGGATTGGTGGTCTTCCCCTTTTTCCCAAGGAATATTCCTTCTTGAAATCCCCTTTAGAATATTGATCTTGATGATCTCTATTTGGCTCATTCCTATTGAAGGGAGGTTTGAATCCTTTCCTCCTCTGATAAGACTTCACATTCTTCTTGTCCCTCCAAGATTTCTGCAGGGATTCTCTTCCTTGGCCTTGCTCATACAAGTATTTAGCCTACCTGATGGCCTCGGTCAAGGTCTTGGGTTCATCATACTTGATCTTTTCCTTATAGAAGGCTGGAAATCCACTTAGAAATATCTATATTTTCACCTTCTCATCACCAATGAACCTGAAATACTTTAACAATCCCAAGAAATTCTTCTCATATTCTGCCATAGTCATGCTTCCCAACCTGAGTTCAAATATCTCCTGAATTTTCTTGTCATAGAAATGCTCTGAGAGGTACTCCTTCTGGAAGTACTTCTTGAACTGTTCCAAGTGATCCTATTTTCATCAACATGCTCCACTTGCTTCAGTTGGTCCCACCACACTGCAAATTTCTCATGTAAATGGTAGGTGGCAATCCTAACTTCCAGGTTTGATGAATAGTTATGCAACTGAAAATATCTCTGGAGCCCAAAAAACCATGCTTTGACACGATCTTCCCTTTCTCTTTCACCATCAAAGCAAGGTGGCTTGAAATTCCTTAGCTCTCCCTACAAACAATCTATCTCTTGTTTCCTTCTCCGATGTCTGACAGGAGACACTTCTGGACTACTTACGAGATCATCCGATGCATAAAAGTTTCTTCCTCAGTAAGGAGGTGAGTGGTGTCCATGAACTCTACTAGCACTTCTAGAATAACCAACTCTTCCAAGAGCATATCCTCTTTCATGACACTTTCCTTCTTCCTCTTGTCTTGAGTTTGATCCCTTCCTTGTTTACCTTTGCAACTGATTTAAGCTCTGCAACACTCGATAATTTATATGGATTTTCTCTCTCATCAGTCTCTCATTATCTGCTTTGTATCTCTACACTTCCATCTTCAGGCTTCTTATCGTTTCTATTAACGTTTCCTGCTCCTTTTTTCCCTTGCACCCATTGGACTCTATCTCTGCATTACCAACTTTGGTATTCTAGCCTTCGGCCTCCTTTTCATGACTGGAGGCTCCCTCACCTTCTTCCATTTCCTAAATATGCATCCTGAGCTGATGCGCTTAATCCTCCTAATTTTGCAAAATGTGCAAGTGACCATTTTGTTAGAATTATGCGTATGATAGGAAATTTTTTTTTCCAAACCATGCTACAAGTCTCTTTCTTGTTTTTTTTCATGGATATTATATCCCCATTCTTCAAAAATAACAGTGTCCTTTTATCCTTGGCTGACATAGAGTTTCACCCTATGCATGTGCTTCCTTCAAAATCCTCCGCAGGTGATCACGACTATAAACCGTGGCTAAATCCTCCCTTCACACTTTTCTGTCTCGAAGACAACCAAATTTTCCCTTAGCCCTCCTTTCCTCAGCTCTCGAACTGCATATGACCATGGTCATGACCCTATGCTTAGCTGAAAAGTGCTTTTCCATAGCTTCGGGACTTCGGGACTTTTAACCAGGACCAGATCAACGGTCCTCATCTTCTCTCACGATCAATGATCAAGATCCACTTCGAGACTCTGTGCTTCAGGAGTATAAACTTTTCTCACTTTCCTCCTAACGAGACACCTTTACCTAGAGTTCCTGATCTACCGACATGTGTCCTCCCACAAATCAATGACTGTGAATCGTTTCGATGCTTCAGGCTTCAGAAGTTTAAAACTTCCCTCTTGCATTTTCTCCCGGAGTGATTTCACCCGAAGTCGACGATCCTTTGACATGTGTCCTCTGGAATCGATGGTAGATATATACTCTAGACTTCGGGGCTTCGGGAGTTTCGACCCAACACAACCTAACACACCTTTCCCTTATGGAGTGCCTAGTCTTCTAGACTGCACGATCTATCGCCATGTGGTGAAACGCTGGAAGCAGACACGTGGCCCAATCAGGTGAGTGAGACATGTCATGTTTTAATCGACTTTTCAATGTTCCAAATTCAAAAATACTACTAACATGTGGCACACATCCCATGTGTCCACGTCATCCTAGGTGACATTATTGTGCCTCATCACTTCGACTCTTTGGGCTTCCGGGCTTCGAGAGTTTTCAAACTAGAACACTTTCAATTCTCCCAAATTTCAAATTCTTGAACTGGCCAATCTGTTGCCATGTGTCCTCCTGGATCGAACAACCAAGATTTAATTCGAGTCTTCACCTGGAGTCTACAGATCTGTTCCATGTGTCCTCCTCAATATGATGGCTATAATTTCTTCAAGGCTCCGGACTTTAGAGATCTCAAATTTCAAACTTATTTGGATCCACTGGATTTTATCTGAAGTCATGGATCTAGTGACACGTGGCTCTCGGCATATCAATGGATGAGATCTTCTTGGATGATCGTATGGTCAAGGTTTTCTCTAGATCTCCTTCTCTTCGGGCTTCGGGAATCTCAAACCTCAACTGAAAACCTCTCGAATGGATTCCTCCAGAGTTACTAATCCGTTGACACGTAACCTCTTGGCGATCGACAGTCAGAATCTACTTCAGACGATCCGATAGTCATCGCTTACTTCGGGTCTCCGACTCTCCAGGATTTTCAAAACTCAACTTCTCCTCACTCATTCTTTCCCAGAGTGCTTTCACCCAGAGCACATGATCAGTTGACACATGTCCTCCTATGGATTGGCGATCCCTAACTACTTCAGCTATTCAGAGTTTCAATATTCGAGCTCTAATTTGTCACATCACTGCAAGCCTTTCAATTTGCGAGGGCATGCATCGACAATTTGGAGTAACCCACTTTTTGCCCCACAATTCTCCTGATGCTGACACTAAACCCCTCAGGGAAACCATGGTTTGGATTGCAGGAATGCCTTGGGAATTATCTCCCGTGCAACTCGGTTCCCCGCAATGCCTACTGGCCATTGATATCTCTCTATAAGGGGATCCGACGATCGTGACTTTTAACCTTGCTTCCTTTTCATCGGATGACCCTTGTTTACCTGTCCTCTAATCCAACGATCCTGGATCTCCTCGATCCTGTGGTGGAAATCGCTCCCAAATTAAAAAGGAATGGTCATGATCCTTCAGAACCTTACAGAGTTTCTATGACATCCTGTCTCTTGCGTAGCTTCTGCAATGCCATTCCTCTTGATATTTTCAACTTCCCAGTCAGAGTTCAATCTCTACCATGAGATTCTGACCAACAGACCCGACCCATACCAGCTCGGTGTTTCAACCAAAAGATTTGATACCAAACTGTAACATACCCAACCACCCATAGGCCGGGTATGCTACCTGCAAGCCCGCCCTCAGACTTCTTTCTCTTACAGATACCTTCTTTAGTCATTAAGGATGAATAAGATAACAGATTTAACAACATGCACAACAATATCCAACAAGCATGAATAATCTAAAGATTGCATTAAACAATAATTAAATATACACAGCGGAAATACATTCATACATATGTAGATGATAATTAAATTACACAACATAAATACATTCATACACAGGTAGGGATATCACGACAGAGATCACTTATCTTTATGAAAGATGACATCAACTGGCTGTAGACCAAGGATGTTCCACCCAACTGTAGACACCACTGCTCCAAATCTCAACAACAATGTAACCCCCGAGCCAGGGCTATGAATCCACAAGGATGGTTCTAGGGTGTACTTGGGTTCCCAAGCCATTCATCTCTCAAGCTCTCACAGGTTTCTTGACACCCACAACAATCCAAGTACCTAGCTCTCTTCTACCCAGTCCGTTCCACCCGAGAGAATGGACCTCCACCCTACTCTGCCATGCAGTCCCTCAGGCAGTCTTTATCCTTCCTTCTAGAGCTTCCAGCACAGCTGGTCCAGAATCTCAATGCTCGAATTCTCAGGACTCACAGTTGTGAGAAAAACAGGGCACATGCCAATGCATTTTAGACATGTAGCCCCAGGTCATGGCTAGATCACACCAATGACCACTACAACCAGCTATCCTATGGCTAATTCTTTAGTAGTTCCATTTACTTTTTCTTTTCCAACCCAGACGTAGGTGAGGATGGGTCGATGAATGGGCCAGGGAGTGCATGAGAGTGCGTGCATGGGAGTGTGTGAGGGAAGAATGAGTGAGTGAATGAGAAATCAATGACCAAGTCATCAGTCCAACCCCCCCCATCAGACCAGATGCAGATTTAAGTAGCCTCATGGGGAAAACAAGAACCTCCTGGCCTTCCCCAAGAAGTTCATGTAACTGATCCCCTCCCTTAGACAAAAAGGGTAATAAGAAAATAGGAATAAAACTTAGTCCCTCAAGCTCCTTCTCTTGTGGAATCATAGCCCCCTATAACTCTAGTCCTTGTCTGTCTAGAAGCCAATGATGTGTTTATTATTATTAATTATCAAAACATTACATTTCTTGGGCATACTGACCCTTCAATAATTGTCTGGGCACTCTGGCCTCTTAGCATTATAACACTACATTATTTAAAATGGGGGTTCAATACCTGGGGTGTTACAGAAGCTCCCCAATTAGAGCAGACAAGGATTCCAAGGGAGGTGGACGCTCCCTAATATAATAGAAATAGGCATCTAGGATGCACCTCATGGGTTCAATAGGTGGCATTCCTAAAGACAGAGATGCTCTGGCAGGGCCTGTAGGTTTGAAAAACTAAAAAATGCTCAGAAAATATACAAGATTACAAAGATGGAATAACTAGGTTTAGACAAGAGTGACAAGAACAAAAATCTCTTGAAAGAGAGAAAGAAAAAAACACAAAAGGAGTGAATTAAGAGGCTATAAACCGAGGGGGGAGTGTCTAGGATAATGGACAAGAGGGGTCCAAGGGGGAAATACCCATGTATATTGATTTAACCCATTTTCCTGAATTTTCTATTTGTATATGAACCTTCCCATTTCTGATTGAGTGTTCCCATGCCAATCATTGAATACAAGTAAGAGGGTGGGTGTAATTGGTCACATACCAAAGTTAGTGGGTACATGGGGGTTGAGTACAATCACCTTGGGGAAGATTGTGAGTCAAGAAAGGCAAGCCAAAGAGAGGAAATTTGTATGGGTTGAGGGAAACATTTTTTGGAGAGTCAAATTTGTACATGGGAAACAAGGAGAGAGAGAGAAACATAGCTTGAAGTTGATGCATCCATGAAGGGTGAATTATAGAGCATGATGGACCGTAATTGGAGAGAATTGGAGCTAGAAAATTGAAGAGCCAGGTTTTCAGTCCTGAATAGTGAACTCCGAAGCAAGTTGCATTGTAACAACAAGTGTTCAATGTTGGTTTTCTAATAATTTTCCTAGCAACAAGTTCCCTTGAGTTCCTAGCTAAGAGATTCCTAGATATATGTGCCATAGAGACCCTGTAAACGAATGGCACATTCCTTGGGTTAATCCTGATAAACAGATGGCACATCCCTTGGATTGTCCCTGATAAATGAATGGTACATTCCTTGGGTTGGATAAGTCAAGAGGAAGAGAGCTGGTGGAAAAATTGGGATAGTTGTAGGAGAATATCAGTTGGGTTGAGAGTTTTATGAGCTCTGAGTGGACTATGAGAAAACACCCTCTTTTGTGGATTGATAGCCTCAGCTTAGGGGTGATTGCCTATTGAGATTTGAAACAATCAGTCTATGGTTGGGTGGAATTTCTGTCCCAAGAATCTGGTTGGACAACTGTTGTGAAAGCTAAGTGATTTAGCTTACTATTATGTTAAATTATGTGTTTAATTGTTGTGCATGAACTCCGTGTATTTGAAAGTGATTTATATTTTGTTGTGTCAATGATTAAGATGCATTTCATGTTGATTATTAGCATGTTGTAGATGCATCTATTTTATGCTTCTAGACAGTAGCTAAATCTGTTTTAATTCGTAGCTGAACGCTACAAGAAATTGTCCAACAACAAATAATTAAATTATTTAGCTGTAAATCTCATTTTTATGTATATTCCACACCATAATGTCCCTCAGATGGGCTAGGGGATGTTACATTATGGTATTAGAGCTCTGGTTCAAACACCAGGCTTGTATGGGCCAAGATGGCTATGAATTCATGAAATTTTATCGTTGCAGATTTGGTCTGTGATCGATTTGGGGAAAAATGAAGAATTTAGAGAGAAATCCCTAAATCCATGGGAAAAATTAAAGTTTGAATGAATTTGAACAGTTTAATAAGGTTAATGGAGTAGAGCAGTGAAGGTGCAAATCGAAATTCAACATGGAATGTTCAAAATTTGAGTTTTAATGGGTGCTTGTAGAGTTACAGGTAATTTGGTGGATCAATTGCCAAGATATCTTTTTCCCTCGAGATCGACGATTGAGATTCATCATGATAAATTTAAAAAATTAGAAGGATTTGACCATTTGAAAGGTTAACGTGATCAATGTCTGAGATTAAATCGAGGGTTGGGAATTGGATCAGATCGACGATTTGTATTCATCATGGTTTTGGTTTAAACTTTTCTAAGTGTGAAGTTTGACAATAGAATCCATTGATGGTTAATGGTTAGATCGACGAGTTTGGTGAAGTGTTGAAAATTTTCCAAGAGAAATCGCCGACAACCGATGGATGAATCGTCTGAAACGGTGCTGAGTTGGGTTAGATGTAAGACATATCTGACTGCTGATGGCTCACGGTCGAGGGCCAATCGAATCTGATGAAGTATTTTCAGTCGTTGAGAAACATCATCGATGGCTGATGGGCTGGTGGTAGGGCGTCGATCAATTCTGTGAAGTGTTCTAATTAAGTAAGAGAATTCACCAATGGCTAATGCGTTGATGGTTCGGTGTCGATTGAAGTCGGCGAGGTATCTGGGTTGTCCAAGAGAATCGACTGATGGCCGATGGGGGAAAGAGAATGATGAGATCATCATCCACGTTTTGTGCCATGTCAGCATCCATGTGTCATGCCACGTCACTCAATTTGACACCTCAGGATGACGTGTCATGCCATGTTAGCATCCATGTGTCATTCCATGTTAGCCAACAAAAGTGGTCGATGGCCGATGGTCAAATCGACTGATTTTGGAGAGAGTTCGACAGTCATCGGGGATTGTTGATCACTGATGGGATGGTTTTCAAGCATTGACAGATTCAACGAAGAGTTTTTCATTCACCAACAAATATCGTCGACGAGGGATTTAAGAGTTGTTTGGAAATCGAGTGTTGAGGAAATGGATTGACAACCGTCAGTCGGATCAGTAGCTTTGGAAAAATGTTTTGTGCATCCAAAGGATGATACCAATCACCGATGGATGACAAGGTCAAATAAATGGTTGTTGTGTATCATGAATTGATATCAATTATTGATATTTAAATAATTGTTACAGTAGTAAAACATTGAATTTTGTGTGAAATTATCCAAAATTTTCATATTTCTGAAGGTCATTAACTTACGGGGTATTTTTGAGGCCCCAAATGACATTTTTAGCAAGTAAAAACCCATGAGAATAGAGTGTATGAATTTACACTATGTCTCTACATCTCAAATAAGAGAACTCAAAGAGATCTATCCAACAAGCTAAACGGTTCGTAAAACGAAGCTCGTATGAGAAAGTTACAACGAAAAAAATGAGGGTAAAATTTTTGCACCAATATTACTTCCATAGGGCATAACTCTATGCTCATAAGTCCGTTTGGGGAACGAGAGCATTAGATTGAAAGATTATCACCCATATAATCTAGAGATGGAGTCATATTTTGGTTATGGGTACCTAAAAATGTGCAGGAAGAGAAATAAGACACTCGTAGCATACACGAGTAAATTGAGTAAAACAACCTAAACTTCTCTGAGCCATAACTTTCAGCTCCGAGCTCGGATTTGAGAAAAAAAAATAGTTGTTGGAAAGTTCTTGAGGAGAAAAAGACATCTGTCAAGCTAGAATTTTTACTTGGGAAACTAAATTTCTCAGAAATTAATAAATAGATTTATGTAGTAGTAAAAAGAGTGGAATTGTGACATATAGTTGTTGTAACTTTTCACTCAGAATTTAGATTGAGGCATGAGTATAGTCATTGGAAATATTTTTCGGGGAGGAATGCATCAAGAAAATAAAAATTTGAATTGGTGCAATGTGTTAGTCATAAATTGATGAATAAATAACCTGTATTCTATATGATGAAATGTTTTATGTTGTGCATATTTCTAACATTAATTATTACATGCACATTTCTTGTAGAATTAAAGGTACATAAAGAAACTTTATCTCTTATATGAGGAATGGAGTCATGGAAGATGCTCAAGGATCTTAAATCCGTGAGGAGGAGATCAGAGGTCTGCATGTCAACATGGGGAATGCTAAGATAGAGTCAAATGGAAGAATAGATAGGCAAGAGCCTGTCACTATGAGAATCCTACATAGGGAAGTGAAGAGCTATAAGGATGATAATGAAAGGATTATGAAGGCTCAGGAAGAGATACTTCAGATCTTAAACACGTTGCATAAGAAAGTCAAGAAATATTCTAGCACCAAGCAAGCAACTAGTGCTAGACAAGTATCAACATATATATCCCATAACAAAAGGGATGATCATGGAAATGATAGGCGGTCAAGAAGCATGAGAAGGCACCATCATTCTCCAAGGAAGTCCACTAGAATAACTCATGCAAGTTCAGGACTAGGAAGAAACCCATGTGTTTCTCCTATTCAGAGGAAAAGAAGAAGGTCTGGGGTATACATCTTGCAAGGTGAACTCAAAAAAATCAAGCCAACTACTTTCAATGGTGAACATAGGAAAGGAGAAGAGGTAGAGGCCTTATTGTTGGAAATGAAGAAACATTTCTAGTTGCATGATTACCCCTCTTGGGTAGAAGCTAGAATTTCCACTTACCACTTGCAAGGAAAGGAAACCACGTGGTGGGATCAAGTTAAGAAAACCATGAACCTCAATGAGAAAAGGTTATTATGGAGGCATTTCAAAGGATATTTCCAAGAGAAATATTTGTGTGAGCATTTCTATGAGAGAAAAATAAAAGAATTCTTTGAACTCAAGTTGAGAACCATGACGATGGCGGAATATGAGAATCGGTTCTTTGAATTGTTGAAGTATGTTGACTTCATAAAATATGAGAAGGTTAAAATCCAAAGGTTTATAAGTGGGTTACCCTCCTTCTATAGTGACAAGATTCAGTATGATAACCCCAAGACCTTGCAGGAAACCATAAGGAGAGCAAGACACCTTTATGAGCAAAGCAAAGGAAGGCCAGTTTTCCAAAAGGCTTGAAATGGCAAGATGAAAGGGAAAAATGATCAAAGGAAGAAAGGTTTTAAACCACCATTTTTTTCCAGAAACAACTCCCATGCAAATCAACAAGGTCAAGAAACCAAAAATGAGCAAAATAATGTAGATTCATTTGGGAAAATGCTAAGGTAGCATCCTGTTCAATGCCGTGGATGTGAGGGAAATCACTTATAAAGGGATTTCCCTCACAAAGGATAAATAATGAGGACTATTCACAACATTCACGAGGATAAAAAAACAAAAGCAATGGGAGGGAGTATGCCAAGGATTTATGCAGCCTTGGGCAATAAGCAGGTAGAATATCAATCCCCCATGATTGAAGTGGAAGGTAAGATTGACAACCAACCCATAGAAATTTTGATTGATTTTGGATCTAGCCATAGTTACATAAATGATAACATTGTTGAAATATTTCACTTGCAAAGAAGTAAGCATAAGGAATCTTGGTTAGTTCAGTTATCCATGGGGGCTAAGAGACAAATCAATGAGTTGGTTAAATATTGTCAAATAGACATGAATGGAATCGAAACGAAGGTAGATGTAAACATAATACCATTAGGTTTATATGATTGTCTAATTATCATGGATTGGTTGGAAAAACATCATGCTGATCTAGATTGTTACAAGACAATCACATGTCTTGATGAGGAAGGGAAACAAAGAAATATTCAAGGCATTCCAAGAGTTGTATTTGTTAGAGAGATTTCAGATGTTTGTAGCGCATATGGAGGAGGCATCCAAATACAAAGTGGAAAGAATTGAAGACCATATGGTGTTGAGGGATTTTGAATATGTTTTTAGAGAAATCCTAGGATTTCAAACAAGAGAGACATTGATTTGGTTCCAGGAGCTTCCCCTGTGTCTAAGACACCTTACATAATGGGAATTTCAAACTAAAAGAGTATGCAGCTTGAAGTAATTTTGAAGAAGGGATATATACACCCAAGTGTGTTACCTTGGGGAGCCCCAGTTATTTTTGTGAAGAAGAAGGATGGAACCTTAAGGATGTGTATTGATTTCAGGCATCTTAATAAGGTTACCATAAAGAATAAGTATCCTTTTCCCAGAATTGATGATTTGTTTGATCAACTCAAAGGTGCAAGAATCTTTTCCAATATTGACTTGATATCATGTTATAATCAAGTAAGGATAAAGGAATAATACATCAACAAGACATCATTCAAAACAAGATATGGGAATTATGAATTCATGGTAGTTCCACTTGGACTATAAAATGCCCCAACTGTCTTTATGTGTTTGATGAATGGAGTGTTTAGGGAATACCTAGACAAGTTTGAGATTGTGTTCTTAGATGATATACTAGTCTATTCTAAATCATAAGAGGAACATGAGAAACATTTAAGAATGGTGTTGCAAGTTTTAAGAGAGAATAGATTGTATGATAAGCTAAGTAAGTGCATCTTTTATCAAAAGAAGATTCACTACTTGGGGCATATAATTTCACAACAAGAATAGAAGTTGATCGTGAGAAGATAGAGGCCATTAGAGGATGGCCAACGATAAATAATATCACAGAGGTTATATCATTCATGGGTCTTGTCGGTTATTACCGAAGATTCATAAAAGGTTTTTCAAATATTGCAAGTCCAATCACTTCTTTGCAAAAGAAGGGAGTGAAATTTGAATGGACTTCCAAGTGTGAAGGCAGTTTTCAACAGTTGAAGGGAATATTGAAAAGTGCACGAATATTAAAGATTACAAATCCAAATGAAGATTTTTTTGTGTGCATCAATGCATGCTAGCAAGGACTCGATGGATTTCTTAGTCAAATGGACCATGTGGTATGCTATGAGTCCAGAAAATTAAACGAGCACGAGAGGAATTATGCTACATATGACTTGGAGTTAGCATCGATTGTACATGCATTAAAAATGGAGACATTACCTTATGGGTAATAAATTTGAGCTAAGGAAAAACCACCATGGTTTGAAACATTTTTTTGGATAGCCAACACTAAATGCCAAACAAACTAGATGGATGGAATTTCTGAGTGAATATGACTTCGAAATTAAGCATATAAAGGGAAAGGAAAATCAAGTGGTTGATGCACTTAGTAGGAGAGCTCATGAAGTGCATATTGTATCCATCATCATGTACATGGAAGATATGAAAGACAAAATTGTTGCAACAGCAAATTCAGATCAACGCCGTGTGAAAAGAAAAGAGACATTACAACAAAGTAAGTTTCAACAAAAACTTAATTATTATGAGCTGAAAGAAGATGGAATTCTCATGTACAAAGGTAAGGTGTATGTGCCAAACTCC
>JASDQU010172406.1:0-11656 GCA_032191745.1 Picea mariana
CAGAGGACAGAGGCATGGTTCCAGGGGGAGCATGACTGATATGATTTCAGTGTTGCATCAGAGTGTTGCCATCAATGACAACCAACCTTAATCAACAGCAATAACAAAAAGGAGTTGTTACACTAGATGGAACAACTGTATCTTAAGCCAACACCATTAACCATCGTTGCTGCTTAAAGACCACATTGCTGAAACAGTCAAACAATACGCAAATCACATTGCTGAAACAATCTGTGATTTGCGATGCTGAAACAGTATATAGCCGTAACAAGAAAAGATAATTAAAGGAGTTGTTACATCGACTGCAACAACTGTACCTCAAGACAGTACCATTACAACCACTGTAACAACATTTTGCTATGGAAGATCAGAATGTCCTATTCTAGCATAGAAGATTAGATCAGACTAAGAATATGATTTGTATGTACACATGTAATTTTATGCTTAATTGTATTAAGAGGGTTCTCCTCTTTAAATAGTGGAGAAATCAACATTAGAGAGGAGATTATGAAAGGCTTAGCCAAAGGTGAATTACAAAGAAAGAGTGTGTTCACTTTGGATATTGTAACTTGTCACATTTGTTAGATGAATAAAAGATCATTCTGAGCATTTCTTCTTAATTTATTTTATTTCTGGGGAATCTTGTGAGAAGGAAAGGGCCCACCTTATTCACAAGATTCACCCATTAGTTTCTGTAGTGTGTTAGTATTGTTTTTATCCATACCTTATTAAAACTTTGTTTTGCTGAAACTCTTTTTCCACTGATTGTTACATCGTTTTCATACAATTCATTCCTAGGTAATCGTTAATCCTTTTGATTGGTAATTCTGTTTGCAAAATGAGTTTATGAAATTGTGATAGTCAGAAACAGGTGCTGAAGATTCCTACTTTGGGGAATAGGGTCATGTTCTCTGTTATAGAATAGTTAATATTTGGTAATTGTTAATCATTTTGATTGGTAATTCTATTTACAGAATGAGTTTATGAAAGTGTGATAGTGAGAGACAGGTGCTGAAGATTCCTACTTTGGGGAATAGGGTCCTGTTCTCAGTTACAGAATAGTTGGTCTTCTTTGCAGTATGCTGAAAGGTTCCTTTTTCCTAGGTTGTTGTTTCTTAATGTAATCCAGGATTCTTCTGATAATTATTTTCCTTTGAATCTTAAACTTTGCAATAGATAAATTGCTTTCACTGTAATCCATAGTATAACTTCAGTCTATTCAAGGCAAGGTATGATTAGTGTAACTTTTACTATAACTTTGGATTGGTTTTGAGATTGAGCATATACAGTGTGTGATTGCCTTTGAAATAAACAGACTTCCCTGGGTTGACAATTTATTTCACACTTGATTGCTTTAATTAATAAGAAATTATAGTGACCAACAATGAGATACCTCAATTTCCCTCAAGGAGAGAGATAAACTTTTCTATTGATCTTCTGCTTGCTTCAACTCCTATATCTAAGGTGCCCTACCAAATGAGTTTACCTGAATTAACAAAATTTAATATTCAACTACAAGAACTGTTGGACAAGGAATACATTCAGCCAAGTGTCTCACCATGTGGAGCACCAGTTCTTTTTGTTAAGAAGAAAGACGAAGCTCTAACATTATGCATTGATTATAGACAGTTAGACAAAATGACTGTTAAGAACAAATACCCCTTACCTAGAATCAATGATCTATTCGATCAAGTAGGTAGGGAAAATATTTTTTCTAAATTGGATTTAAGATATGGTTATCACCAGGTTAGAATAAAAGATGAGAACATAAGTAAAACAACATTCAAAACAAGATATGGACATTATGAAGTTTTTTCTATACCGTTTGGTCTCACTAACGCACCAACAACATTTATGTGTTTAATGAACAACATTTTTAGTCAGTACTTGGATAAGTTAGTTTTGGTATTTATTGGCGATATCTTAGTGTATTTTAAAACAAAAGAAGAACATGAAGAACATCTAAGGATAGTACTACAAACTTTAATAAAAAAGAAATTGTATGCTAAATTCGACAAGTATGACTTTTATCAAAAGAAAATACAGTACCTAGGACATGATCCCAAGAGGGTATTGTAGTCGATCCAGAGAAAATAAGAGCCATCATGGAATGGTCGATCCCTAAGGATGTAGCGGACATTTGGTCATTCATGGGAATCACCAGATATTACCGCAGATATATAGAGAGATTCTCTAAGATTGCATACCCTATCACATGTTTACAAAAGAAGGGAACCAAGTTTATTTGGTCATAGAAATGTCAAGATAGCTTTAATAAGTTAAAGGAATTGCTAACAACCGCACCCATTTTAAGGGTAGAAGACCCAGATAAAGACTTCACAGTCCGTGTAGATGTGAGTAAAGAAGGATTGGGAGGTGTGCTAACTCAATAAGGAAACATTATTTGCTATGAGTCCTGAAAAATAAAAGAGTATGAAAGAAACTACGTCACTCACGACTTAGAGTTAGAAGTTGTGATCCATGCTTTAAAGATGCAGCGACACTGTATAATGGGCATAAAAGTTTTGTTGTTGACTGATAACAGTAGTGTGAAATTTTTGTTTAGTCAACCAGACCTTAACGCAAGGCAGGGAAGATGGCTGACCTTCTTAAGTGAATTCGACTTCGAGGTAAGACATATTAAGGGTAAGAAAAACAAGGTGGAAGATGCTTCAAGTAGAAGAATTCATGGGTTGTTTGAAATGAACAATAACAGGGATGAAAGTGACCTTGAGAAAAGAATAAAGGCTGCAAGTAATAAGGATGAAAATTACATTAAAACAATGGCAGATTTATGAAATAATGCAGAAAATTTAAACATAACAGATCTGAGTTTGGACATAAATGGTCTACTGAGATTCAAAAATAGATTATACATACCAAATTCTACTGAATTAAAGTTAACAGTTTTGGACGAAGTACACAAGAAACCATATTCTGGTCATCTGGTATATAGAAAACTGTAACAACACTAAGGAAGTTATTTTATTGGCATAACATGAATGGCAAAACAACATAATACTTATCTAAGTGCCAAGATTGTCAACAGGTGAAAGTTGAACACCAACATCCAACCGACTTGTTGCAGCCTCTACCTGTGCCAGAATGGAAACAAGAGACTATATCACTGGATTTTATCACAGGTTTTCCTAGAACTCAAAAAAAGAATGATTCAATTATGGTAGTAATTGATAAGCTTAGTAAGTCTGCACACTTTAATATTGTAAAGTCTACTTTTAAAGCTATTAACATCGCTGAAATATTCATGAAATAAATTTTTAGACTGCATGGTATTCCTAAAATGGTGATTTCAGATAGAGACGTAAAATTCACATCTACATTTTGGAAGGAATTGTTTGCAGGGTTAAATACTAACTTGAATTTTAGCACAAGCTACCATCCACAAACGAATGGGAAGACCAAACGAACAAACCAAATCGTGGAAGATATGCTACAAATGTACATAAGGAAAAAACCAAGTAAGTGGGAAGACTACCTGCACTTGGTGGAATTCACGTACAACAATGGTTACTATACATTGACTAAGATGATCCCCTTCTAAGTATTGTATGATAGGAGGTGTACAACTCTGACATGCTAGGATAACTTAGTTGACAGACTCATGGTGGGATCCTTGATGCTTCAGAAAATGGAGAATATGGTAAGAAAAGTACAACATAATTTAAAAGAAGCACAGGACAGACAAAAAAGTTAGTGAGATCTAAAAAGAAGACACTAGGAATTCCAAGTTGGAGACCACGTTTATTTAAAGGTCAAACCCAAAGAAAGTTCACTAAATATAGGAAATTGTTCCAAGTTGGCACCTAGTTTTTGAGGCCCTTTTGAGATCTTAGCTCGAATTGGACCTGTGGCATATCAACTTGCACTTCTTGCAAATCTGAAAATTCATAATGTATTTCATGTTTCTTTGTTAAAACATTATGTTCATGATCCTACTCACATGATCGATTGGAACATGGTGCAGGTGGTCCCAGAAGGCGAGTTCCAAGCGGAACCTCTCACATTCTGGACATGAAAGAAATATTACTACGGAATAGAGTTGTCGCCCAAGTAAAAGTGAAATGGAAGCACTTTAGTCATGAGGAGGCCACTTGGGAATTGGAGGGAGATTTGCAGAAATCTCATCTAACTCCATTCCGAGAAAGGAATGAACACTGAGGAAAGTTTTGTATTGAAGGGGGAAAGGATTTAACATCCCCAAAAATAAATTATTATTGAAGTCTGAAAAATACTTAGGAATTTATTTTCGTTTTTGGTAAATTCAAAATTGCAAAATTATTTCCATTTATTGAAATTATGAATTTTGAATTTAGTTAATTGAAATTTATTATTATGACTGTTGGGAAAAGATTTGATTTTCCCAACCAACTCTTTGACTATGGCACTTGTAAGAAACAAATATTTTTATATTTATTGTTGACAGACAAATGGAAAAGCCGAGTTGAAATGCGTTGACCATGGCTCCATGAGTGGGGAGCATGTTGCAACTACCTGAGGGCTGAATGTTACAAGTGGAAAATCATGAATTCAACCATTGGTAGCCCCTGAAAATCATGGATTTGTAAAGCTGCGAAAATTCCCAAGAGGGAAAATACCTAGGTACAAGATGCTTTTGCATATATAGCATATGGGAGGAGGCAAGAAGCTTCTGAATATGTGGGGAAAAGAGGAAATATCACTTGCTATTATGAGCACTGATTTTTGAGTGTAAGGCAAGGGGAATCTCTTTCTAAAATTGAAGGACTATAGCTAAGGAGGAGTTCTGGAGTTCGTCCTCATGGTTTTATGGTCAGGCTAGGGGGTGAACAGAGCAAGTAGATTGGCTATTATGTTTTATGGTTGGGAGGAACTTGGTTGTTCCCTTTGTTGTTTCAACACTTGTTCAGATACGTTCATCTACTCTTCCCTGGTTGAATTTCTGTTGAATAAATAGTTGGTAGTATACATTATTTTATTATTCCTGGATGAATGTCCTATTGTTTTATGGCTGATAGAATGCATCTACTTATGTTAGTAGAATGATATGAATTGTCTTTGTTAGATAATGGTTAAGTGGGATAAAACGAATTATAGGATGAGTCCTTGGAGGTTTGATTTTGATTAATGAATGAATAAATAAAGCGACGGTGAATTGGTCATAGCAGATACATCGGGTATGTTTATAAGTAAAATAGAATCATTTCAGGGTTATTTTAACCTCTACCAGGCATGGGAACACATACATATTGGCGTTCAGGTTCCAGTAATATTAAACTGTGAAAGTACTAAACTTAAATTCTGGAAACATATAAAAATATGTGTATACATATTTCTGTGGATTAGAATATGCATCGCTATATAAATAACTAAGGGACGTTTGATTTTTATAAATAGCAAAGTAGACCGAGAAGGAATATAAAATAAAAACTTCATATATGAATACATGTTGTTGCCGATACAAAGTTTATGAGTTATAAAATATCTAATACACATAAACTAAGGATTGACTGTTGTATAACTTGAAATTTGAGTTTTTCCATTTAAACTGACTATATAATTGGAGCAAATAGTTATAGTCTTGTTTCATTACAATAACGCAAAGGCAAAGGTTTGGTAACGTAAACACATAAAACATGTTTCATATTCCAAATTCGGGAGTCTTCAACTCTACATAACCGTGTGATTGTAACTCTCAAATGGTGAAATATTATTTCAGTATGGGGCTTTCCTTATGTCTTTCTTCAAAAACTGAATTTACAAATACAATGAAAAAATTCTAGGGCAGAACCGTATCCTATCAGTAGAACCTATGATTAAAATTTGTTTCTAAAATGCTGCAAGTTGGAACCCAAGTACCTTTCGCGCAAGGCATTGTCCTAGAAATCTAGAGACTTCGGGTGTTAATAGTCCTGCAAGGAGACCGAAAAAAAAATGTGTTAATTAGTATTAAGATTAGAAGTAAAAGAATTTTTGAGTGCCGAACATAGAGTACTTACCACGATAAATTCTACTCCCAAAGAAATATTACAGAGGTAAGTTATAAATTCACTTAGCTTGTGATTTGGGCATGTTTTCCATTTGCGTCGTTGAAGGAATCATCCACAGACCGGAGGGGGCGAAGTGGACCAAGGTTGGCCTAATGGGTACCCTCACAGCAAACAGGGGTCTCATCATCAGATCACAATAATCAAATCCTTAAACCGTAAATGGTAGAAAGAAATAAAAGGAAACATTTTAAAGCAGAATTATCAAGAATGCATAGAATAAAAACGTGCTCCACAAAAATTATACGAATTCGGATCACCGATGATGCCACGAGATTTGTACCCTTATAACTATAAGAAAGTGTAAGCTACAGGTCCATGACAAAAATTTAACGATATCACAACAGGTTTCAGGGTACCTAAATCTCTGTTCATTTCTTTCTTACGAACGAGGTGAAATTAGATATATTAACTACCAGATTCCTGAATGAAGTATATGGTTAAACCTTCTATAAATTTATTAAAGTTCTGGAATAATAATATTACACAGTGGAAATCTTCACCGTGTGTTTTAAGAGTGTACACGCACGACTAGGGTAATAGAGTAAATTTTGTTTGAATCCAAAACCCTGTACAATGATAAATAAATCCTCACCTCAAACTACAAGGATGTATTGCGAATTTCAACCCAAGAATGCCATATTTTTTACGGTCAGTCAAGCAGTCGATAACATAAGGACTTAATGTGACCAAACAGTGTAAATAAAGGAAATGTGACTCATATCTATAGAGAATAGAGTAGGGAAATAACTAGTGTAAAGGGTGAGTTTTAAGAAACGAGGATAGAATCCTGGCCTTGACGGAGAACCCTCGTGAAAAGAATTATGGGTTATGGCAGACAACTTAACATATCGTTACTCTACAGGAGTACTCGGTGTTGAAATGTTTAGGGTCACTAAATAGAATTTACCTTTGGATGTGCAGCGACGGGTATGTCGCAAGTAAC
The DNA here is from genome assembly GCA_032191745.1 of Picea mariana. Taxonomy (NCBI): domain Eukaryota; kingdom Viridiplantae; phylum Streptophyta; class Pinopsida; order Pinales; family Pinaceae; genus Picea; species Picea mariana. Next base: position 6,991 of record JASDQU010172406.1, read on the forward strand.
TCCCTTTTAAAATATCGAGGCTACATATAAAAAAAAACACTGAGGGTATTTGCGTATTGACAGAACCCAAACACACTTGAGACTACCCTTTTCTGTAATAACTTAAAACATTTGTGTAAAAGACATTAAAAAATAATGACTAATGGAGAACGAACGACTCCCTAACAAAAGAGTTAATACCGCAACCAACACCATTGTAACACTTGTCTATCTAACCAGAGTTCAAAGGGAAATATTTCCGCGAGTCAAGATTAACGATAAAGGAAATTCTCAACCAACAACAGAAAAGAAAAAGACCATTACAGAGACGACTCTAGATGCGACTAACTCCCAGATAAGTTATAATAGTCCAAGTAATAGGTTCTAAAGATCTTAACCGATGAAGGAGGGACCAGACAGACACATAACGCTTCCTTTCCTGCACGGAACAGGCAACCTCCTTGTCGCCAAGGTTACGCATAGAGAAACTTGCAGAAATTAACGCAGAGCGTTTTCTCCGAAAATCACATAGAGCCTTAGGTAAAGATTGAAACAATAGCCGTAGGGAACCTTGCCGATTTAGTCAATACTTTCGGCCTAGGGTCGTTATATGAATCTACGTGTTTCCATAATATGCCCTAGGATTTGCGCATTTAGAATGAAAATTCTATGGTGAACATATATATGTATTTTTTTTAAGAATCTAAGCTACATTCCACCTTCCTTTGAGAATAATAGGATTGAGATAGAATCTCCCTTTTTCAATTGTTCAAGGAAATGGTAAAAGTAAATTGTGGAAGATAAAAGAAGTAATAAAATCATTCTATTGTTTTAGTTAAGAAATGTTTGAAAGGTATTGAAAGCGTTTGAATAACTTTAATGACCCTAGTTTATTAAATTTTTTTTATTGGTAAATTTGCTGTAGTCTCATTTTAAAATATTTGGGTTTACATGCTTTGTTTATATTCCTAGTCAATAAAGGGAGAAGTTAGATGGAAAATCTGTAAGATGTGTTTTTATTGGATATTCAGAAGAAAATAAGGCTTATATATGTCATGATCCACTTACCAATAAGCTTTATGTTAGTAGAGATGTGATCTTTGATGAAGGGGAATTTTATTTCAAGAATGAAGAAAAAGTTGAAGTGATGAATCCACATATTGAAGGCTTAATTTTTTATAATAATGATGAGTCTTTGCAGCCCTCTACAAGAAGATATAGGGACACAACTTCATGAATATCTCCATTGAGGGTATCTTCATCCTCTCCAACAATAAGAATTCATGTCAATAGCCCTGCAATATCTCCATTCAGTCCTCCTACAAAAACAAAAAGTTTAAAGGAAATATATGAGACCTCTAGGTATGTTGATCATAATTTTTCTCTTAGTTTTCTGCACATGTTGAACTTTTCAGTTTTAATGAATCTTGTTCTAATGAGTTATGGATGCAAGCCATGGAAGATGAGATTGCACAAATGCAGAAAAATGACATATGGGTGTTAGTTGATGTTCCTCATGGAAAATCCACTATTGGTGTAAAGTGGATTTACAAACTCAAATTTAATATGGATAGTAGCATTTCAAAATATAAAGCAAGTTTGGTTGCACAAGGACATGTGCAACAAGAAGGAATTGACTATGATGAGATGTTTTCTCCTGTATCAAGAATGGAAACAGTAAGGATATTTCTTTCCATTGCAACCTTAGTTAAAGTTAACTATTTATCAAATGGATGTTAAATCTGTTTTTTTAAATGGATATTTGAAGGAAGAAGTTTGTGTTGATCAACCTAAAGGTTTCATTATTGATGGTAAATAATATAAGGTGAATAGTCTTAAGAAGGCACTTTATGGTCTTAAGCAAGCCCTTAGAGTTTGGTACTATAGAATTGATGACTATCTTCATGATCATGGTTTTGTTAAATTTTCTTTTGAGAGTGTTGTCTACAAAAGGGTTTTTGGGTTAGATCTCATCATCCCTTTCTTATATGTATATGATTTAATCTTCATTATCACCTCATTTAAACTTATGGAGGAATTTAAAGAGGCAATGGAATCAGAATTTGAAATGTCTGATTTGGGAGAAATGCAATATTTTTTGGGAATGCAAATTCAACAAACAACTGAAGGTATATCTATTTGTCAAGCTAAATATATTGAAGACATTATCATGTAAACCTGTGAGCACTCCTCTTATAGTTGGGAGTAAACTGATGAAAGAGGATGAAATTCCACTTTGTGATGCTACCTTTTATAGATCTTTGATTGACATCTTTATGTATCTGACATCCACTAGACCAGACATTATGTTTGTTGTCAGTCTAGTTGCTAGGTTCATGCATCAACCTCACGAGTCCCACTAGCGGGAAGCCAAAAGGATTCTCAGATATGTAAGTGGTACTAAATTTTATGGATTGTTTTATATACCTCTGCTAATGATTCAAATGTTGTAGCATACACAGATGCAAATTGGGCAGGCATCTTGGATGATCAAAATAGTACCTCTCGATATAATTTTCTCTTTGGAGGAAACCTTGTTTCTTGGAGAAGCAAAAAGTAATGCAATGTTGCACTATCTACAACTGAAGCAGAATATATTGATGTGTCATTAACAAGCACACAAGCCATTTGGTTTTCAAGGTTGGTGGAAGACTTGGGAATGGAACAATGTAAACCCATCATGTTTTCCACAACATAAGAAAACATATTGACATTGGACATCACTTCAATATAGAGCTTGTCCAATAAGAATTTGTCTTTTTTGAATTTTGTAAATATGAAGATCAACTTGCAGACATTTTTACCAAGACTCTTCCAAAGAATTGATTGGAGAAACTAAGATGACAATTGAGAATCTTCAAACTTCACATTAAGGGGGAGATTGAAAGAACTAATGTTTGAGTTTTTGGCATGTCCGTGATAGTTGGAGCTAATAAGTTGGGCCTCTTCTTCGAATAACCCTTTCTTCCATATATAATTTTAAAATTGCCACGTTTCTCCTCCTAATCTCCACGTTCCTATTCTATTTGTATTCGTTGAATTGAAGCCCATCAAACTCTATTTATAGAGAATGTAATTTCTTGTTTAAGGTAATGTGTTCTAGTGAGTATTGTTAGTGATAAAGCTGTGTTACTTGTACACATAATAGAGACTCTGAAATTTTTGTGTGTGAAAACAAAGATACTCAGTTTTTTACTGCTTTGCAATAGAGGTACTTCGTACTCTTTTTTACTCTTTGGAATAAAAGGCTATGACAGTTATTTCCTGAGTATGATATTCAAGTTTATTTTGTTTGTCATAAGGTATAGCCGATAATCACTGATCAATTTTTTCAAAAAGTTTATTTTTTCTAAATCTGTATTTTCTGAACATGACTCCTTAATGAGCACTTAAATCCATTTTACATATTTTTCATTTATCATCTGTAGAAATTTCTACAATTAGTTTTCTTCAATTATAATTTCTGCAATTAGTTTTCTTTAATTTTTAGGCTATTTGATATGCTATGATAAATTTAGGTTTTCCATGCATGGAACCCAACCACTCAAGGCAATCCAACCATGAGCTGACCTTTCTTCAATGGTTGGCCCTCATCATAGACTTGTATTTCGACTTGCAGTTTGCCTATGTATTCTTATTATAATTGTAGCTTGTAGCTCGACTTTTTAAAATCATTTAAATTTTCATTGACAGTAATCAACGTTGCTGTATTTTGATCTTTGTTGTTGTAGTATTTTCATCCACATGAATCAACGTTACATGGCTCGCTGCTGATAGGTTTTTAATATATTAATGCAATTTTAATGGTGTAGAATGCAATTTAGGTTTATAATATAATAATGGTGTTGTATGAATGCCATTTAGGTTTATAATATAATAATGGTGTAGTATGAAATGAAGATCCTGAACTCCCATTGGTAGAGGTCAAAGCTTCTTCGGATATCGTCCAAAAGAATTTAAGTGGTTCATGATAATTCCTAGAAGACGTAAAGCGTATCGATGCTAACCCTGATTTGATGTCTTATGCAATTGATTTGACCATTATTCCCAACTATTCATAAGATGTTTAATGAAATTTATTTGACCATTAGTTCCTGTAAATCTTCATATTCAATATTCATGATTACCTAGAACATCTTAATATACCGCCCTGTAGTCCAATCAATTTCAGAATCTCATGCTTCGAAGAATGGTCCAAATGTTCATTTACAACCATAATGGTCACAATATGGTCCAACTGTTCGTTTACAACCATAAAAATTACTATAAGGAGAATGACCAAATGTTGATACTGAGCCATAAAAGTCAAAACGATTTCTATATATTTGCTTAAGAGATAATATATCGCCCGTTGGGTTAAGGAAGGTAACATCTCATGTTACTCTGGGATTCTTGGGTCCCTTTAATATTGTGCCCAACATAGCTATAAAAATTAACGCTTCAGATGGATCTATGTTTTGAATCTGTTTTGTTCGACCCAAATTATTTTCCATTTTATTTTATGAGAATGTCCAAGTAATTCCCAATGGGTGAATGGGATTGTCCAAATAATTCAAGGGAAGTTTTACGAGGCCATATTATAGAACTTAGAGAGGGTAGGGTAGGGTATTGCTACCCAAATCACTATACAGTGACCTTAAAACCATAAAAATTTCAACATTAATAAAAATTATTTAAATCCAAAAAA
>JASDQU010172408.1:0-20954 GCA_032191745.1 Picea mariana
GGGTTTATATTTAATGATTTGCCAGGTTCAATTTCGACCGATATGCTTTTGGAGGAGATGGTTTTAGGTGTTTGAGGTGGGCTTTCTGTACTGAGGTTTTCTTGATTATCAAACTCCATTATTGCAGTTAATTGATTATGAATTTGTGGAGTAACAAAGGAGGGCTCGCAAATAAAATTATTAATGATTTCGTCCTCAGTAAAGTCTTTCAAACTTAAATCTTGTCCGATAGTCAGAAGAGGTTGAGTAGGTTGATCCTCAAAGTCTACCCAAACAGAATTGCCATTACTGGCCAAGGGTGTGGCATGATGATAAAGTGTGAGCTGCTTCGTTTCATAACCATTTGAAATCGTCATTGACCCTAATCTACAGCTGATAAAAGCATCTGTTGTGGCTAACCATGGTCTACCCAGAATTAGAGGGTGCCCCCCCCAGCTTTGTTTTGGTCTGCAACACTATAAAATCGACTGGATAATTCCAGGATTCCACAGAGATGCTGAGGTCTTCAATGAATCCTTCTGGTTTAATTGTGGAACGATCAGCCAATTCTAGGAGGGTAGGGGTCTCTCTGACTTCATCTTGTAATTGTAGCAGTTGTAAAGTCTCTAAAGTCATGATATTGATTGCTGCACCAAGGTCTACTAGGACAGGAGGGATTATTGTTTTGCCAACTTGTACTGTAACGGTAGGGTGGCCAGGATCGCCATATTTGACTGGGGGAGTCTTGCCTGACATTAATGCAGACAGATCTCCCATAACATGGACTGTAAGGGGATCCTTGGTTTTCCTACCAAGCTTTTTAACACAGATATCTCGCATTGTCCTAGCATAAATGGGTACGTCGCGGAGTGCTTGTAAGAGGGGAATTTTAACATATAAATTCTGTGATTCCCCTAAAAGATTAAAGGCTGGTGGTTCAGGCATTTTGGTTAAGGCTAAATGCTCGGGAAATGGTGCTTCTTCAGCAGCATTGTTGGAGGATGATTGTACCTTTTCAGGTGCATCATGCTCCTGTGTTTCCTCTTTGTCAGGAGAGGTAACATCAGCTATGGTAGGTTCCACTACTCTCCCTGATCGAAGATGTATATCATTGCATTGTGCAGGGAGGAGGGAAAGTGTGGGCTGATTGTAAATGTCAATGCACTGTACAGCTTTATTATTCGGGTTGGGGTTAGGTTGAACAGGTAGCTGGGGTCTCATTGTTTGGTTATTTGGAGGAGTGCTTGCTGGTAAGGAGAGTGGTTGTGAGAATTGAGGTAATTGATTTTGAAGGGCAGGTTGTTGTCCTCTCTAGTTTTGATTCCACTGATTCTGATATGGCTGTTGTTGTTGTGGAGGCCAGGGGGTCCATGTTGAGGGATCAACAAAGGGTGGGTTATTTTGCTCCATGGGTGGGTAAGTTTGCTGCATGGGTGGGTAAGTTTGTTGCATGGAAGGNGAAAGGAGAGTGGTTGTGAGAATTGAGGTAATTGATTTTGAAGGGCAGGTTGTTGTCCTCTCCAGTTTTGATTCCACTGATTCTGATATGGTTGTTGTTGTTGTGGAGGCCAGGGGGTCCATGTTGAGGGATCAACAAAGGGTGGGTTATTTTTCTGCATGGGTGGGTAATCTTGCTGCATGGGTGGGTAAGTTTGTTGCATGGAAGGATAGTTCATTTGATTAGTGTATTGCATTTGATTGAAGGGGGGGTAATTCATTTGATTGAATGCAGAATAATTATTCCAACGATTAGGAGATACAAATGGCATGTTAGAATTGATACCTTGTGCTCACGGTTGCCATTGCCTCCTCTGAGTCATTAGATAGACAAATTCAGCTTCTTCGTCCGTTGGTTGTAACGCTGCTTTAATCCCTGGTAAAGATGGACAATTTTGGGTATCATGATCTTTGTCGCAGATAGTGCAGATTGGCTTCCTGTCCAGTGGACATTCTCTCTTTGGGTGCTTATCTCTGCATTGAGGAAAAAAGATAGACAAGGCTGCTTCTACTTCTGCTTGCTTTTTCTTAATCTGCAGGGTATCCATTTGTGAGGCAAAGGATCTTAACATTTCAGTTTTAAAATCTTCGAGCAAATTACCTATCTCTGCTCTTGTTGCTCCCCCGCTGGCTGATTTTTGGACTCTAGAAAACGTGGTGTCCCTGCTGTTCAATCTGTTTCTTGAAGCTCCCCTTGAACATCTTTTTCATAAATTGACAATCTCATCATATGATTCCTTGGATATGTCCCCTTTTCCAAGCATGTTCAGCATATCCAGAGAGTCATCCCTTACCCCTTTTAATAAAACAGTTTTGAGGATATCTTTACTTACATTGGGATGACTGGATCTTTGTAGATTGTATTGTAGCCTTTCTACAAAGTCCTCTAGGTTCTCGTCTTCTTTCTGCATCATTTTGAATAGCTCCTCCTTCTTTTCCCTTGTTCGGCAGTAATCCTGGTATTTGTTTAAGAATTTCTATTTCATTTGGTCCCATGTTGTGATTACATGGCTCCCAAGACTCATAAACCATCTTAATGCATTCCCTTTTAGTGTTGCTGGAAATAACTTTAGTTTCTGAGCATTAGAAATGTAATCATAGCTTCTACATAATATATCAAATTCAAATAGAAATTCATCAGGATCCTCTGAAGATAACCCATGAAAATTTGTCAATGCTGAGAGTGGAATGTTTTTCATGGGGGCTGCTCCTCCAGGGAGATCGCTTATAGGGAATCCTAATGTAGAAAACGAATTTTCATCTTTTACCTCTACTTCTGCCTCTTCTTCGTGATGCAAGTACTCATCCATGTTTTATGTCTGCTGCACTTTCTTTGTCCTCAATATCTCCTACTGGCTTCTGGACTGTCTCCGGACTCCAAACTTCTTTTCCTGTTCCGAAAATTTCTCGAAATGAAGGCTGAGAATTCTATTTTTGAAGGTTTGGTCGTGGAGCAGCAGATTTAGACTTGGATGCAATGTCATCAATGAAGGTCTTTCTTCCTCCTTTTCCTTTTCCCTTGCCACCTGTAGGGTTAGTGTCTTTGGGGTTTTTGGGGTCTTTCATGCATTCTTTTTATCTAAAGAAAAGAAATCACAAGTGCTTTTGAAATCTATAGCTATCTTCCCCGGAAACGGCGCCAAAATGTTGGTCACTATAATTTCTTAATTAATTTTAAACAACTAAGTGAAACATAAATTATCAACCCAGGGAAGTCTTTTGTTTCAAAGATAACCACGCACTATATATGCTCAATTCCAAAAGCAGCTTAATGTTGTAGTAAAGAAACCTATACTAGTCTTACTTTCTCAATTAAACTGAAGTTCTGCATTAAATCACAAGAAAGTAACTTCCCTATTGCAAACCTTTAAAGATCAATCTAAGAATCCTGGATTACATTTAAAATAACACATGCAATGGGAAAGAACAACTATTCTGAAATCAGAGAATAGGACCCTTACTCTCAACAGAGACTTCAACATTAACACTCTTTCATGAAAACAATAATGCAGAAAACAATTAACTCTATCTAACAGGAAACAAAGCCACCTAGTTCCTTTATTTCTGAGCAGGAGCCTTGAGCTTTACTTCTATTTAGGACACTTGTGAGGTTGAGGTCTACAGAGAACAGAGCAGTCTGATCCCTTCCTTTCTGAGCAGGGATCCCTAACCCAGTTTTCTGGCTAGCGCTAATGAGAGTTTCCAGAGGACGGGATGTTTTGGTTCTTTCCTTTCTAAGTAGAAACCATTAACCCAATCCCTGGTTAACACACTTGCAGAGGTAAAGGAAATCTACAGAAGACGAGGTGTTGTGATTCCTTCCTGTCTGAGTAGGAACCCTTTAACCAAATTTCTAGCTAACACACTTGCTGAAGGAAATGAAATCTACAGAGGACAAGGTGTTTGTGATTCCTTCCTGTCTGAGTAGGAACCCTTTAACCAAATCTCTGGCTAGAACACTTGCTGAAGGAAATGAAATCTACAGAGGTTGAGGTAATTGGATTCCTTCCTGTCTGAGCAGGAACCTTCTAACCGAACCTCTGGCTAGCACACTTGCAGTAGTAAACAAATCCTACAGAGGGTATGATGTTCCGATTCCTTTCTGTCTGAGCAGGAACCTTTAATCAAATCTCTGCTAGCATAAGATTATCACACAAGATTGCTAATAAAAAGAATTACAAATTCCATTCAATAATCTAAGACAGAGTCAATAGTGTTTCAGCAAAGCGAAATTCATTAAAACAATGTTTCAGCAAACGACAGTTAAACAAAGCATGAATAGAAATTATACTAACACACTTCTAACTAATGGGTGAATCTTGTGATGAAGGTGGGCCCTCCCTTCTCACAACATTCCCCTGAAACGGGAAAGCTTAGAGACGAATAATCAAAGCAGTCTTATATTCATCTGTCGAAATATCACATTACAAATTGAAAGAAGAGAGCACGTCTCGCTTCTCTGGAGTTGCTTCAATACATCAAAACTTGGATATGTCGAATGGTGATTTCCTCTGATTTAAAGAGGAAATCCCTTCGATACAATCATTACAATGCATCTCAATCCTATCCTAGATCGGATCTTCTTTCTAAATCAGCATAGGATGTCCTGGTTTCATGCAACCAAATGCTATTACAGGAACCGAATGAGGTATTGCTATTACGGCTGGTGTAACAGCTTCTTCTCATCGTTGCTGGTGCTGTTTCGGCATCGCAATTCACAGGCTTTTCAGCCACGTGAATTGCGCTCTGACTGTGTTGACTGCTGACTGTGGCGGCTTCCTCATGTTTCAGCATCGTCGGTTTTGGCAGTTTCTTCTGTGTTTCAGCATCTGCAACTCTAGGCTGTGTAATAGCTCCGTGTTTCAGCATCTTGCGACCTCGAATTGTGTAGCTGCTCCGTGTTTCAGTATCTGCGACCTCGGACTGTGTAGCAACTCCGTGTTTCAACATCTGCGACCTCGAACTATGTAGCAGCTTCGTGTTTCAGCATCGGTTCTGTGTTTCAGCAATAGGCTTTGAATGCAAATCTGCAGTTTTGGACACTTATGCATTTCTAATCAATGGTTAAGTACAAAAGTGATGTAAAATATTATGTAAAATAGATTAAGCATATAGTAATGAGAAAGGACGTTGTATACCTTTGAGATGATCAGACAAAGTGGTATTATAAGTCTAAATACAAGTGATGAAGGGTATAATAATGGCAAAAAGTGTAGGCAAAAAGGTGCATAGTGTGGTCCTAACATTGTCAAACATTGACATCAAACTGAATATTACAAAATAAAATATTTGAACATCTGTCATGCTTTTGGAAATATCATCCTTCCTAGCTTCTTTAAGGCTTATCTTTTTTTTTATTTTCTCGTAGATGAAACTACTTTCTGTTGATCTTTGTATTGAGTGTGCATATTCAATAATAAAACTACGAACTTGGGGGGATATGTATTAACATTTAATTCAAAGTTAAAATCCTTTCCATGTACCAATGATAAATTCTTTTGTACTCCGACCGCAACTTGTTGGGTACTTTGTCACTACAAACTATGTTTGACCAGGAAATGGTTTAAAATATGCAAGTTGACTTGATTCATCTATTAGATGACATATTTATCATTTTCTCTATTGTTCTTCAAATATTCTCTTTTTTCATTAACATTGAGAGTCCCAATAATTGAATGAACATCACCGAGGTCAGTATCATCCATTTCTACATCTACAACTAATATAGTATTTAAACAAGTTTCTTTGACTTTTCTAGCCAATCTTTTACTCTCTTCAAGATTATTTTCCCAAGTCTTTATTTCCATTTCACCCTTTAACTATTCAATATCTGAAAACTGAGCAATTCTCGGTACATTTAAACTCTGATTCCACATCATCAATTATTGAAACTTGGATCTTGTATTGACTAACTCTTTTTCTTTATCAATAATGATTTGTAATGAATCATTGATGATAATATATATTTTTTGAATAATCTCTAAGCTTTCACAAAAAATGTCTTGGGATGAATGTAATCCATCAAATTCAAGGGCCTGTTTCTTACAAGAAGAAATATCAACAATTTCATTTTCAAGTTTTTTGACTTGGGATTTTAATTGGAGTATTAATGATTCTTTCTGGGAAAGAGTATTTCTTAACATTTCTTGATCTTGAAGAATTTTTCTTAATTTCTCTTCTAGCTATTTAATTTTCTACTCATAACTTTGTTGGACCTGAGCTTATTCATAACTAACTCGTTCTTTAACAGTTTCCCTTGTTTATTTCAAATAATTTTGCAACTGCTCAATTAAAATAGTTTTCTGATCAATCTTATCTCTTAAATTGTCTATTGACCGCAAATTTGTTGTTGCAAAATCTCCCAGATATTTTTCTACTTGTTTTTAAAATTTAGGGTCACTCTGTCCCTAACCATCAAATATCATTTTTCTGCCTTTTTGTGACTACACCTCCTTTCTTTTAGATCCCTCTCTTCACAATAGATTTCCTTTTCTTGTTGAAGAATACATCTGATAAGGGAATTTCTTTTAGGTCAATCGGTCTCAGATCTTCAACATTTACTACCTCTTGAACATGTATTTCAAAACTAGATGCAAGAGGAGTTAAGGATGGAATAGAATATGTAAGTGCAATAGATTTCCCTTGAGTAGAAATATCTTTTAAGGTAGTCTCAGTGTTTGAAGTAATTTGAGGGAAAATGTGTCCATGTTTCATGAATGCTTCAAACATTTCCCATGTTTCTTGAAGAGTCTTACCTGTTAGATTTTGTTCTTTCTCTATTGTATATTTTGATTATGCATCTAGTGTTTTATCATCTTCCTTGGTTTTAACCTAAGGAAAATCATGTTGCTTAGGATTAGAATATGGTGGCATGTCTAAAACTAAATTACCATTGCGAGTGAAAATTTTCTCTACTTGTAAAATATTTGGTAGACAACTTCTCCTGTGCTTTTGAAAATTGAGAAAATATGATTTTTCCTTATCAGAGAGAGTTTGGATTCTGGATAGAACTTCATTATATGATTTCGATCCTTTGAAAATATCATCAAATGGTGAATCTTCATGAAAGTACTTTTTCATGCTGAACTGAGCCAAATGGTTTCAACCACTTTATGTGGATCATGCCTTTTGAATTCAATGGATGACGATGCAATATCTTCCAAGGCTGAAGATTCAACCTTAGCATGTCCAAAATCTAACAAGGAATATTCACCAACCTGTATGGGATAATTCAGCCATACCTTTTCTGTGTTGCCTTTAATTATTTAGTTATGCCTGCAGAAACTATCTGGTATGCCACTTCCCTACAAACAAGTCTATCTGGTAGAAATTTTGGTAAAGCATGAGGAGATGCAACCTTAAACTCTGATATAGGAAAAACTCTCCTCGATATACTAGTCTACAATTTCACCTAACTTTCCCATAATCTTCTCAGAGATCCTTGGAGGAGGGTTACCATATAGAACTTCATGAATTGGGATGATAACATTATGAAAAATTTCATAAAAATGGTCTTTTTCATTTTCCTCCCACAACTTGGAATGATAGATGTGTATTGGCTTAGAATCTTTTGGATTCCAACTTCAATTCATCAATGGGAAAGGGGTTTTGTAATGTATAACATCCATAATATATGTTGACATATAAAAGGGAGCTTGTTCACCTTTATATTTCTGACCTGTATAAATCCCTATTTGTTTGACGAAGTTGTCAGACAACAACTTTCCCCAATTAAAAGTGAAACCCCATACAACTTCATGAATAATAGGGACCTAATCAACACTAAAATGCATAGGGTTTTTCTTTCCATACAATCTACAGAGCATCATAGCTATGTACATAATATGTGCATCACAAAAATATGTGGAGTATATACCATGACTATCTACTTTGAATTTATTTTCATTTCCCCACCGAGTTTTAATTATATAATGGATGCTTCTGTCATAATCTACACATTCTTCTTTCTCAAAACATTTCACAAATTCTACATTGTAGACATATTTGGGAGTATTGGACAATTTATACATTACTTGGATATCTTCAGGTCAAAAATAGTCGACAATAGTTCTTTGATGGTTGTAGATGGTCTTGGTTGGTAGATCCACGTGCTCCAAAGCCCAACGTATCATGTCTGTGTAGGGTAATAACTTTTGGCCATGTCGTAACCTTATGTAGTTCTGACTTGGAGATGCCCCTGAGCTTGTTTGTGCTTAAAACATCTTCAGTCTCGCTTGCATCATCTGAAACAATTGATTTCTCTTCTTCAATAATTTCATAAACCCGTGCCCAATATTTGATGCTACTTGTTAGACGAGCAATAGTTTCTGAATAAATATTATAATTTGGGTTCTGCTCTTCTGCAGACTAGTTTTGGATTGAATTTTTTTCTCCCCTGCGAGGCGCCATGAGTTCTCGTCAACAATATTTGATCCTATAAGAAAAAATAACCCTTATGAATGCGAATACATAGATGGAGAAGAGCTCAAAGATTTTATCATATCTCAATTTAACACACCATCAATTCTACATTTAATACTTCACATTTGAATGATAGGATCATAATGCTAGAAATATGGTGAATTTATTACCTGACGGTGGCATACTTTACTCGAATATATTACCCTAATAATTTTTTAATTATCATTAACGATCCTGATTAGCGAGAATAATTACTCCAACACTTCGAGAATTCAGGGATTCATGGATTTTGAATAGGAAATGTTAAACATATCCTAAAGGCCAAAGTCTCAAAGTGATTAATTATCCTTAATCAATATTTATTAAGCTAATAATTTCTTAGCTTTAATCTCTGGCACTTCAGAACTTCAGCAATTTGGGCCTTCAAGACTTATGTGATCTATTAACAATATGATATCCCAGATAACAATATCCTGGAGTGACATGGAAGGATGAAATCACATATGATGACATGTCATAAGAACATGGGTGACATCTGTCATCCTGAAATGTGAAAATTACATGTCCAAAAATTCCATAAATAAGTGCCACATGTCTACACGTGGAAAGAATACTAGATGGCATAAGACACGTCAACTAAGTATTTTCCATTATAAATTATTCTTCCAAAATTTTGGGGCTCCGGAGCTTCATGACTTCGTGATTAAAAGGTTCAATAAATGTTAAGTCCAAAAAACTGAAGCACTAATTCCCAAAATGGAAATATAATAATATAAGATTAGATGTGGAACTTTAAAGCTTTTGTTCTTCATGATTTCGGTCTTTGGGATAGCTGGAAATAAAATCTTCAAATAAATCTGAAGGATGAAGTCCCGAAACATAAAAACGAATGGGAACACTGCATCAATTAAAGATTATGCAACTTTGTATCTCCGAAATCCCATGAATCATTGATGTTGATATGCATCAGGATTGACGGTTCAGGATTAATCCACCCTGTCGAAACATTACAATGAATTTTCATTAGTTTATATAACATTAGTTCTAAATAAGTTTTTTATTGACAAATGACAAAAATTAGGAAATATCTATGCTATTTAAAAAATTTAAGAAAAAATTCAAAATTTGAATATTTCTTTCATATTTTGATTTATGTTCTAACATTAGCTCCAACTGGGGATGGTGGCTCCCTTTGAGGCACCAAAGAACTGCATACCAAGTGCCTTTATTGGGTAAATGGAGTCATTATTATGTTAACTTCAAAATAAGTGATGAATATTTGAAATACATTTTCAGTTACTAAAAAAGAAAAATATCTTATCAGAATCATTTTAACTATTGAGAATACAACCTTAAATGTGCTAAATTTTAAATTTCAAGTAGGCTATTAAAGAACTTCTTTATCTAAGTCTACTCAAGAAATATCTAAGGTAATCAATTAGAGAATTGCAATAATATCAAAGATCAAACTGATAATTATCATCTCTTAGGATTACAACCATTTTATCCATTGTTTGAAAGAGAACTCGTTTGGATACAAAACATAGAATTTTTAAGAGAATTGATAACAGGGTATAATTGTAAGATATATAATTGTAGTTCATTATAGCCATCACAAACATTCCATCACTGCCATATAGGCATCCATAGCCCCTATGAAGGTATTTGCATTCCCCAATTCTGAATTTCCTTTCACCATCCTACTTTTAAATTTTCTTTTGAGATGAGGGCAATCATATAATGAATTTCCTTTCATCATCTCGTTTTATCAAGATGGGTGTAAAATCAAATTTCTGAATTTCCTTTCACCATGTCTCTGTTACTTTATTTATTACTGTAGGATGGGGGAAATAAGTTTGTTTTAAAACACTCTAGGATGATGACTATTCAAAATAAATAATGATGTAGAACTGACTACACGTTTAGATTACCCTGAGATTAATAACCCCTCAAAATTAACTATACTTTTTTCCTATGAACAAATGGATGATTATACTGTTAATTTTGTATTTTTATTTTCTTGAGATGACTACCAGTTATCTTTTAATATCAAAGCACAAGGTTTCAAATAAATTACCCTAAATATACTCCTTTATTAAAGTCTAAGAATTGAAACATAATTTTCACCCTGCTTGTGAAAATAACATGTGAAAGTTTGTTTAATAATAAATTCTAGTGATTCTATAGAGATCAAAAATAAAGGTAAGAGAAAATGATTTCATCTTTCTTTATTTACTCTTAAATTAACATTTTTCTTTGAATAGCTAACTACTAAATAGAAAAAATTCAAATTCAATTTATTTACATCTATGTATTCTTTTTTAGTGGAAAATCAAATCAACTCTTATCATCAAATAATAGCTATTTTTTTTTTTTTTTTTGAAAACTCAAAATAAAAAATTCACTCATAACCTTAATTGAATCGAGATTCATACAATGAGTTATTAATTCAATTATGATCAAAACTTGAAAGTAAATTACCAATCTAAATCCAATCAACATTGGTATTTATAATGGAAAACAAAAATAAAATTGAAAACTAAACTACTGAATGAAATGTTTCAAATAACCCCCATTGATAGGTGCTTCAAGAATCTCTCCACTTAAACTTTGAATAGAGAAGAAATTTCTCCCTTCTGTCACTGCAATCTTATAAGGACTGAACCAAAGATGATCAAATTTTCCATGTTTTCCAGCATCCTCTCTTCTAGATTCCCATTTTAAGACTAGATCTCCAGGAAGGAATTCCTTATCTTTGGATTTCTTATCAAAGATAGCCTTCATTTTTTCTTGATATCTTTGAAGATTTTCATTAACTTCTTCCTTGATCTGCTAGACCTCAATTATTTGATTGATTCTTATTGTCGGATCATTTGGCTCTTCATCAACATCTTTCCATAATTTCATCACATGAAGAGAAATATTAAGGGGTAAAATAACATCTATTCCACAAACCAACTGAAAAGGTGACATACCTATTGATTTCTTGGTGTTGATCATGTTCGCCCATAAAGCATATTTTAAATGTATATGCCAATCTTTTTTTATTTTTTGTCAGAACTTTCTTAGTTATTCTCATCAAACTTTTGTTAGAATATTTTGCTAGTCCATTCCCTTGAGGATAATAATTTTTAGAATGACCCTAAATAATATTATATTTTTGACAAAATTTTATCATAGCTACAGATTTAAAAGTTTGTGCATTGTCTGTAATTATTTTTCTTGGACAACCAAATCTTGTTAAAATATTTTCCTCCAATAAATTTATTACCACTGAGTCTGTAGCATTCCTGGTTGGAATAGCTTCTACCCACTTAGAAAAATAATCAGTGGAAGTTAGGATCCATTTTTGCTGGGAATTCGATTGAGGGTGAATCTCCCCAATGAAATCTAAGCCCCGTTGTTGGAAATGAGCTTCAACTTTGATAGGGACTAAAGGTAAGGTAGGAAGGTTTTGCTTTCCAACAAAGAGTTATCATTGTCTGCAAGCTCCAACCCTTGCATTTACATCAGTGAACAATTTTGGCCAATAATAGCCCACCCTTAGGATTTTTTAGGTTGTTTCTCTCCAACCATGGTGCCCTCCACATATTCCTTTGTGAAATTATTCAATAACGCCCTTTGTTTCAGACTCTGTTAGGAAACTTGACAAGAAAACTAAATGATCTTTCCAATATAGCTTTGCATCAATAATGTGATATTTAATTTTCTATAACTTTAATGTTCTTTATTTTGTTGGGGTCATATCAATGGGGCCTTGGAGAGTGAGAAGGTATGACACTATCTTGTTATACCAAGGGGAGGAAGAAAATTTTTCATCTATTTGAGTTGTTGGTACTTGATCATCAATTTCTTCAATATATGGTAAAGGATTTTCAGAATCAATGTGATTAATTCCAAGAGATTTAATATTTGATTCAACAAGTAGTTTTCGTAAACCCTATCCTTTTACTAATTTGGTTGGTTTGATCTCTAGATCATATTCTTGGATTTTTTCCAACCACTTGCCTCTTATGCCATCACTATCAGGTTGCATTAATATTTCTTTGACAGTACGGGTGAGTACATATGCTATTACTTTGGAATGTAATACATGTATGTCCTGAAAGCTTTAAGTGCTTTAACCATAACATAAGCCTGTTTTCCTAAAATATCATATTTCAATTCTGTGTCCCTGGGGATTTTACTAAAAAAGGTAATAGGTTATTCAAATCCATCATTAATTTTTTGTAAAGGAACTCCTGCAATTGTGTGTTTGGATGCAAAAGAAAAGACTAAAAATTCCTTCGAATAATCTAGACTTACCAAGACTAGTGCTTCTCCTATGGATTTTTTAACTCATTGAAAAGATACCTTAGATTTCATTGTCCATTTCACCTCGTTGTCTTTCTTCAACATATATGTGATCAGTTTAATAATTTTATCAAAATTTGGAATGAATCTTCTCAAGAAATCGATTCTTCCTAAAAATGACTGAATCTCTTTTTTATTTCTGGTTAAATTAATCTTATCAATGGCTTCAATCATTTTTGGATCAATTTTAATCCCATATTTTGATACAATATGACCCAATAACTACCCTTCTTGCATGGAAAAATAATATTTCTCGAGATTTAGAGACAAACCATATTTTCTATATTTATCAAAAGTTTGTATGAGGTGTTTTAAATGTTCTACATCAGAATAGGGAAAAAATGTCAGATCATCTAAATAATTAACAACAAATTTATCTCTTTCACCAATAAAATCTATGTCCATGTCTCTTTGAAAAGTTGCACCTGCATTCATCAAACAAAATGGAATTTTATCATACATAAAAGTTCCCCATGGAGTAGTAAATGTAGTGTTTTCTTTATCTCCCTAATGGACAACTATTTGATTATATCCCGAGAAACCATCAATCATAGAAATTTTATTAGCCGCTACTACTCTTTCAAGAATATGATCGATTTTCAGAAGAGGATAATTATCTTTTAATGAAGATCGATTTAGATTTTTGAAATCCACACATAATCTTATCTCCACATTTTTCTTTCTAATTGAAACTAGATTAGCTACCCATTTAGAGTATCTAAGAAGCACACTAATTTTTCCATCAAGAAGTTTCTTAACCTCTCTTTTTATTACAAGAAAAAAGAATAGGATTAATTTGTCTAGGTTTTTTGTTTGAAAGGTTTGACACCTAGTTTTCAAGGAATCTTATGCTCTATAATAGAAGTATCATAATTTTTCAGATCTTCGTAGGACCACGCAAAAACATCTTTATATTCCTTGAGTAGTGTTGTATATTTTTGCTTATGTTCAATGGGAAGATATTTAGACAACTTTACAAATTGTGGACTTTCTTTAGAACCAATATTACAATCTTCAAATTCTTCTGGTTGAGGCTGCAAACTAGATTTAAAAGGGATATCATTTTGATCGAAGAGTCTTTCTAAAGGAATGAGTCCTTTTGGAATGTGATTATTTTTCAACAGAAGAATTTTATGATTTGTAATTTTTTTCTTAAACTTTTCTTGAGATTCTCCTTCCTACATAATCCAAGATGGATCATTTTTATTTTCTTGATCAATGTGAGTTTCTAAAAATTCATTGACCATTTCAAGGAATTGTTTTATCTATTCATCATCCTCAAATATTTTCCAATAATGAACATTATTTGGTATCAAAGGTTTATGTCTCATCTCAATGTGATATTTCAATTTTAAATGGGATGAAAATACTTGTTGCCTTAGCTAAGGAGTCAGCTTGTTGATTATGCAATCTTGGAATAACATGAATATTAAAAGAAAGGAATAAATTTTCAATTAAGTCCCATGTACAATTTCAATAGGATCTCATTCTGGGATGTTTAGCATGATATTCTTGTCTCACTTGCTTCACAATAAGTTCAAGATCCCCATATACAATTAATTGTTGAATTTTAAGCTTTCTAGCAACTTTAAATCCTAAAATCAAAGCTTCATATTCACACACATTATTTGTATAGTCAATCTCAAATTGCAATCTATAAGAAAATGGAATGTAATACTCATCATTTGGTGCCACAAATAATAATCCAACATCAACTCCTTCCCATGAAGAGGCAACATCGAAATACATTTTCCACATTTCTTTTCTAATATTTACATTCTCCTCAGAAATTTTAACTTTCTCATTCTCTGTACAAGTTTCAAAATCATCATCAATAGATAATATAATTTCCTAAGTCCTAATCAGCAACGTAGACTGGATAATTGTTGGGATTTTGTGGATCACTGACTGTATAATCCATTCTTGTTTCTCTATACAATCTCATAAATTTCCCACCAAAAATAGGAATCGTGGCATACATCATATCTAACAGTATTGATCCTCCTAATTTAACACACCAGGATCTTGATAAAATCATGCCATACTTTGCAGACACATAAGCTACTACCACATCCATAAGAACATTTTTTACTAGGATTTGGGCCAAATTTACAACTAAGTCCTTTAGCATACCCAAACACTTAACTTTCCTAGAATCAAAATAATAGAGGTCTTGATAAGGTTTGGTAATTTGCAAGCCTAGTTTATCCATTATTTCCTTTGGCATCAGATTATGTGAAGCACCTAACTCTATAATACAATTATGTAGTAAATGATCATGTACAATAAGTGTAATATAAAATGGAGCCAAAAAATCTTTATCGTTTTCAATGTGAAGGACAAACATGATTGTTGGACACTCATTTTGAAGATTAATAACATTAGTTTGACTCTGCGAATCCAAAAGATTTGTAACTTTTGAAATTTACTTCTTATATGACAAATTATTAGTGAGTCCTGTCAAAGGTACTAGAATTTGAATTTAATTTAGTTCATTTTCTAGATTAAAAGTGCTGCCTTGTTTTTCTGGTTCTTTAGTCTGCACTTTTGTTTCTTTATTTTCTAGTGTTTTAGTTTGTGTTTCCTTTTCTTCAACTTGATTCGTTTGAATTGTTGATGTTTTGGTTGATGGATTTAATACTATAGCTTCATTTCCTTTCTTTCACAGTAAAACCTTTTTTGGTTGATTTATAGCAACAATTTTATCTCTTGGCCTCAATTCATACTTATTATGCAATTCAACCAATATTGAATCAATAAGAATTTTATATTGAGTGGAAGGTTCATCAAAATTATTAATATTTTCCTCATCAAATAGTTGTACAGAAATTAAATATAGTTCATAATCTTGTTGGGTTAGATGAGGTTCAATATCATCATCACTGAGTAAATTCATTTCCTCGTCTAATTCTTTGTATTCTTGTTCTTCATTTCCTTGTATTAAATTTTTCAGTTTTGAAAGGAGCTTGAATTTTAAGATCCTCGTTCTTAAGTGGTCTCTGTTGAAATTGAGTATTTGTATTAATGTTTATCCTGAATTGATTTGGGTTCCTAACATAAGGGTCAGGTTGGGATTTCTTCATCTCTATCTTGGATAACGTATTTGACAAATATTTAATTAGCTTAGCTATTTCCTCTATTTTCTCATCTTGTGCACTCCTCCATGAACCTGAAGGTCCCCCTTGTTCTTTAAATTTCCTTGGCTCTCTAATTCCAATTTCAACCTTAGTTTTTAAATTTCATGATGCCATCATATTAGGTTCAATTTTGATCGCATCATCATGCATCCCAGCTAATGTCGTATCTCTTCTCTCTCTCAAAAGTAATGCAAAATCAGAGTCAAAAGTAACCCTTGCAGTTGGTTGATATGGCTTAACTTTGGCTCGGATCTTACTGTAAAGCTTGTTAAATATTTGAATGAATTTATAAACGGTTTCAGAAGCCTTATTTCTCAATGCTCCAAATTCAGTCAAATAATAAAGGTGGTCTTTCTTCTCACCCCACTGTCTTAAGAAAGTTGTTTCTAATTCATCATAAGTTGTTATAGAATTTGCAGTAAGTCCCCTAACCTAGGTTTTGACTTGGCCCTCAAACGTTTGTACAAAAAATCAAATATAAACATCTTCATATTGAATACCAAGTATATCAACAAATTGATCAAATAATGCCATATGCTTAGTAGTTGTTAAATCCCCTTCCCTAGTAAATTTAGGTAAACTTTTAATATAATTCTCAGGTAAATCATGCAAATTTGCAGGGAGGGATAAAGGAGCATATCTAGTAGCTACTTTGGCAAACATTCTTAGAGAAGGTGGTGGTGGATTTACCTGTGCACCATGTCCACCTCCTACACTGACCATTGTGGGTTTTGGAGATGAGATGTGAGAAATGTAATGAATATTGTCAAAGATTTTGAATTATTGTTGTACTAAGTCTTTAATAACTTCAGGGAGATAATAACGAAGGCCTGCAAGATAATTAAAAGGTGATGGATATCTCTATATAGATGAATAATAATTTCAAAATAAATTTGAGAACAAGTACTTGGTCCTTCAGATCGATTTGGGGAGTAGATGGGAGAAATAATATGAGATGAACCTAAATATAAAGGATAATCTTCTAGATTTCTAGTCATAGAAACCCTTACTTTGGGAGGACTGACGATAGGTTGAGGTTAAATGACGTCGGGAAATAAGGATTTTTCCTTAATCTCAAAGCCATAAACTCCAGTGGAAGAAAAATATTTATTTTGAAAATTTGAGCCTTTTAAATCGCATAATTTTACCTCAGGTATCTCAATCTCTAGATTTTTTGACTTAACTTCTGAAGCACTAGTTGAAGCCTTGGTGGAAGAAGATTTAATTTGAGGTGTTTCTTTTAAATCAACTACACTTATTTCTTCCGTGGAGATATTAACCTTAACTTGAGAATCTTTGGGTTGAAAAACCTTACTTGCTGACGCAGAAGTCTGTTTTAGATAACCTTTAGGTTTGAGCAATTTTGCAGGATATGAGACAGGTGTGATTTTCTTCTTATCTGGATTATGTCTGGTATTCCTTTTCCCAGATTCCATATTTACAGTAATGGAGTCACGAGGTGACAATCAAAACGAGCCTAAACGTATGTTTGATTCTTTTTCACCTTCAATAACCAAAACTTATATTTGTCGAACTCCCAGGGAAAATAACTTTGTATCTTCGTTCCCCGATAACGGCGCCAAAACATATGTTGTTCTTGAGATTTGTTTTGGGATAAAATAAAAATGTCATGATTCCAAAATAATGATATTTGATGTTAAAGTTCCTTTCTACCTTCAATTTAGAATGAAACTTCAATACTTTTATAATATGTAACATAAAGACAATATCTCTTTCCTTGAGCTATTTTTATCAATAATCAAGATATGGAAAGAATAAGAAGAGTAAACAAAATTGAAAAACAAAGAAAGGTATCTGATTCTGATAAATATTACTTTATTTTCAATAGTATAAATATGGAATCTGTGTCTAAGATATGAAATAAAATGAGAACAAATACACATATATAGGTCTTGTTCCACTCACAACAAAATAGAGGAAAGTCTATACTTGAATGGATGTCTAATAAGTAAACTACAGTAGATGTATTACTAAATTGCATTTGTTCATTCTTTAAACACCATATATTGAAGCAAATGAATAATGATAATGGAAGTATCAACACATAAAAAAACACACTACTCAAAGAAATGAGAAGTAGAATCTCTTTATTTATGTAGAAATTTCTATTAAAAAGTCTTTCCTTACAACGGGCGAGAAAAAACCCTTTTCATATCTCAAATGTATATACTTATACAATTTATTCTTGACCAAAATCAATTAGACTCCATGTTTCTATATTCTAAAATAGAAGAAAAACCTCTAAATACTTGATTAACATCAAACTGTATATTACAAAATAAAATATTTGAACATCTATCATGCTTCTGGAAACATCATCCTTGTTGGTTGTTTAAGGCTTATCTTTTCTTTATTTTCTCATAGATGCAACTACTTTTTTTTKATCTTTGTATTGAGTGCACATATTCAATAATACAACTACAAACTTAGGGGGATCTGTATTAACATTTAATTCAAAGTTAAAATCCTTTCTATGTACCAATGGTAAATTCTTTTGTACTCTGACTGCAGCTTGTTGGGTACTTTGGCACTGTAAATTGTGTTTGACCAAGAAATTGTTTTAAATCTACAAGTTAACTTGATTCATCTATCGGATGACATATTTATCATTTTCTTTGTTTTTCTTCAAATCTTCTCTTTTTTCATTAACATTGAGATTCCCCATAATTGAATGAACATAATCGAGGTCAATATCATCCATTTATACATCTACAACTAATAGAGTATTTAAACAAGTTGCTTTGGCTTCTCTGGCCAATATTTTACTCTCTTCAAGATTATTTTCCCAAGTCTTTATTTCCATTTCACCCTTTAACTGTCAATCTCTGAAAACTGAGCAATTCCTCGTACATTTAAACTCTGATTCCACATAATCAATTCTTGAAACTTGGATCTTGTATTAACTAACTCTTTTTCTTTATCAACAATGATTTGTAATGAATCATTGATGATAATATATTGTTTTTGAATAATCTCCAAGCTTTCAAAGAAACTGTCTTGGACTGACTATAATCCGTCATTAACTTCAAGGGCATGTTTCTTAAAATAAGAAATATCAACAATTTCATTTTCAACTTTTTTGACTTGGGATTTTAAATGGAGTATTAATGCTTATTTCTGGGAAAGAGTGTTTCTTAACATTGTTGATCTTGGAGACTTGTTCTTAATTCCTCTTCTAGCTGTTTAATTTGGTGCTCATAACTTTGTTGGACTTKAGCTAATTTAGAACTAACTTGTTCTTTAACAGTTTCCTCTGTTTGTTTCAAATCATTTTGAAACTACTCAATTAAAATATTTTTCTGATCAATCTTATCTCTTAAATTGTCTACTAACCACAAATTTGTTTTTGCAAAAGATACTAGAGAATTTGCTACCTGTTTTGCAAATTCAAGGTCACTTTGTCCCTGACCATCAAATATCATTTTCTTCCTTTTTTGTGACCACACCTCCTTTCTTCTGGATCTCTCTCTGCACAATATATTTCCTTTTCTTGTTGAAGAAGAAACCTGATGAGAGCATTTCTTCTAGCTCAATAGGTGTCAAATCTTCAACATTTACTACCTATGAACCATGTATTTCAAAATTGGAAGCAAGAGGAGTTAGGGATGTAGTAGGAGATGTAAGTGCAATAGATTTCCCTTGAGTAGAAATATATTTTACAGGAGTCTCAATGTTTGAAGTAATTTGAGAGAAAACGATTACATGTTTCATGAATGATTCAAACATTGCCCATGTTTCTTGAAGAGTCTTACTTGGTAGATTTTGTTCTTTCTCTATTGTATCTTTTGATGATGCATCTGGTGTTTTATCAACTTCCCTAGTTTTGACCTGAGGCAAATCATGCTACTTAGGATTAGAAGATGGTGGCATATATAAAACTGGATTACCATTGTGAGTGAAACTTTTCTCTACTTGTAAAATCTTTGGTAGACAACTTCTCCTGTGCTTCTTAAAATTGAGAAAATCTGATTGTTGCTTATCAGAGAGAGTTTGGATTGTGGATATAACTTCATCATATGATTTCTTTCCGCTGAAAATATCATCAAATGGTGAATATTCGTGAAAGTAATTTTTCATGCCGAACAGAGCCAAATGATTTTCAACCACTTTATGTGGATAGTGCCTTTTGAATTCAATGGAATACAATGCAATATCTTCCAAGGATGAAGATTCAACCTTAGCATGTCCAAAATCTAACAAGGATTATTCACCAACCTGTATGGGATAAGTTGGCCATACCCTTTTCTATGTTGTATTTAATTATTTAATTATTCTTGTAGAAACTATATGGTATGTCACTTCCCTGCAAACGAGTCTATCTAGCAGAAATTTTGGTAAAGCATGAGGAGATGAAAAACAACCATAAACTCTTATATAGGAAAAACTCTCCTAGATATACCAGTCTTCAATTGCACGTAAATTTCCCATAATCTGCTCAGAGATCCTAGCAGGAGGATTACCATATAGAAATTCATGAATTGGGACGATAAAATAATGGAAAATCTCCTAAAAATGGTCTTTTTAATTTTCCTCCCACAACTTGGAATGATAGATGTGTATTGGCTCAGAAGATTTTGGAGTCCAACTCCCATTCGTCAATGGGAAAGGGTTTTTTTAACATATATCATCAATAAAATATGCGGACATATAAAAGGGAGCTTGTTCACCTTTAGATTTATAACTTGTATAAATCCCTATTTGTTTAACCAAGTTGTTGGACAACTTTTCCCAATTAAAAGTGAAACCCTCTGCAACTTCATGAATAATAGGGACCCAACCAATGCTAAAATGCATAGGGTTTTTCTTTCCATACAATATATAGAGTATCATAGCTATGTACATAATATGTGAATCACAAGAAGATGTGGAGTATATAACACATATTTCATTAAATTTGGAAATATTCTATTACATGGACTTCATTAACATTGAGTTTTTTATAAATCCTTAATATATTCCATGGAGGAAGTCAATCTATTGAGATGCCTAGTGTGGACTTAAGTAAGTGAGTTTCCTCTGAGAACCAATGCCGGGAGTAGGCAGTGA
>JASDQU010172409.1:0-10303 GCA_032191745.1 Picea mariana
GCAAAACAGATTAAGCATATAATCATGAGAAAGGACGTAGTATACCTTGGAATGATCAGGTGAGGTGATAATGTGAGTCTAAATACTAGTGATGAAAGGTATAATAATGTCAAAAGGTATAGGCAAAAAGGTGCATAGCGTGGTCCTAACATCTAATTGGTAGGGCTTGTATATGTGGAAAAAAATGATTTTTTGGCTCTGGAAAGTACAAAAGGGGACTTCAAATCTTCAAAAGGAAATGGAAAGGCCATCCAAGCAAGTTGCATGGGGTGAGACAAACTTTTCTATAACATATGCCCCCTAACGTGTGAGGTCAAAGGAGTATTTGTGATGGATGAAATACATTATAATTCCTAGAAGTAGAGTAATGGAGACTGTTGGGCTCGAAATATGATCAATTCTATGACAATTATTATACACTTTTTACAAATGTATATATGTGTTTTTCATCTTTTGAAGGAGCTATTTGAAGAATTTCATGATAAAACGGTATGATCAACACTTGGTACGTATAATTCATGTTTAATGATTCTATCGAGTATAATTCGTCATGTTCTATGATTTCCAAGAGATAATTCACATTTTTCTGGTGTTACAGGGAAAATATGAACTACATTTTTAGTTTCGTCACTTGATCCAACACTCCTTCTAGCACTCATTCCGTCACTCGATCCGACACTCCGTCCAACACCTCTTCCTACACAAAAATGTAGGGTGACTTGGCGGTTATGGCATTGGAGGCCAATGATGGGAAAATCGAAAACATGGGTTTTGTTCATGCTTATCCCCTCCAGCTACTCAACTCCTGACAACTTAGATTCAGTTGTCCAAGAGGGTGATTATTGGCTCGCTCTGTTTCGGCAGTTAGGGCATCATTTATTGTAATTTGCTGAAATTAGAAGTGGTTTGACCCTCCTGTGGTCGACCACTTGGTATGTAAGCTTATAAATACTTCTAGGATGATCATAAGATTGTTAAGAAGTAGAATAATTAGTGTGTTAGAGGAAAATACGATTTTGGCTATGTTTTTCCATTTTCTTTTTTCAAGAATTGCTTAAAACTATGTTTTTAAGTTTTAATGGTGAAATCGTTGTGCTGAAGTTCGTGGTGTGCCTTTGAAGAGTAACCAAAACTACTGGGGGTGCCACCAACAATCTGGGTAACCATCCTATGTATTTACTTGTGAAATGAATAGTGTAGTTGTATTTTTTTTTTCCTGTGCATGAATTGTCATTTCGTTTTCTCATTGTATAAATTGTTGTTGTAGTTTAATTGTGTTAGTTTCCTTTTGGAGGTTAATATGAAGAAGTTTTGTTAGTATGCGACGAGTTCTTAGTTATTATAGATAAGATTAAGCTTAAGCCACTAACCCTTTTGTGATTAAATTATAGACTAGAATTTATGTATGCTGAAATGGATTAGTTAGAGTTTAAAATAGAATTTTAAAATAGAGTTTTAAAGCATGCTTTCTTTGACAGGGTTTCGATGGATGGGTAGTGTTAGTCTTAGTTTTTAGTTTCAGATTGCTTATTTAATTTCTACTTAGTTTTTCTTCTTTAGTTGCTGGTTAGTTTCCCCATTTCATTACTTGTCATATGATGAAACATTGTTAATTTCTGTTTATAAGCATTTTTCTTTTTGCAAATTTGAATTATTAAATAGAACTAGTTTAGTTTAGTTCATGCAATTTCTTTCTTAGACCTAGATTGAAATTTCAATTCATAGTTAATTATTGAGTTTAGCGTAGTATGAACTTGCTTCATTAGCCTAATATGCAATTGAATTTATTAGAATAGTATCTTTATATTGTTGATTAATGCATGATAGTTTCTTGCTTTCATATATTAGAATATAGTTGTATTGTTGTTGTAGATAAATAGACTTTGCTTTGATAGATTAGATAGTAATTTGCTTATTATAGATTAAGCATTAGTTGGTAGTTATTCTTTCTTTCAATAGAATATATTTCCTTTCATGCATTAGAAATAGTTTTGCATTAGGCATTTAGTTCACTTGCCTCTTAGGCTAGATAGTTGTTCAACGAGAAGTTTTACTTGCAGTAGTTAGTTTCCTTTGCTTACTTGTCTTTTTCTTTAGTAGGTTAGTTAGGTTCCTTTGCTTACTTGTCTTTTGATTTAGTAGGTTAGTTAGGTGTCTTTTCTTACTTGTCTATTCACTTTAATAGGTTAGATAGGTGCTTTTGCTTACTTGCTTATTTATTTTCTTTCATAGGGTAGTTGCTCATTGAATGTAGGTTGGCAAGTTAAAGAAGTTTTCTTTTGTCATTTGCTTATTATGCTTAGTAGTTTTCTTTTGCTTATTGTTGAACTAGTTTTCTTTACATAGTGTTTTACTTGATTTCTTAGGAACTATCCATCGATCCTTGGCCCAAAAATACTTAGGTTACCTAGTTTCATTTTTCTTAGTAGGGTTTTCTCATTAGATAGCTTTGCTTGAGTAGATTAGCCTTAGATAGCTGCCTTCCTTAGTTAGACTATACTCCTACTAGCCCTTCTAACTTTGGCATATATTTTTCTACAACTCTAGGTTTACTTACCCCAGGTTGACAATTCAATTGAGGGTTTTTAGTGTGGTTTTAGTGAATATATAACACCCATCATTTTTGGCGCCATTGCCGGGGAGTTGTCTCAAGGTAAGAAGTAGTTAGGAAATAGATCATTCTTAGACCTTAGCATTAGATTGGTGGTGGGGGAACTTTAAGATGAGAGGTAAGAACCTATGCATCTGCTATTGCAGGCTCCCCCAAACCCAACGGTAGTTTTTCTTTTTGCTTTTGTTTACTTTCATAAATAGGCCTAGAAACCAAATGGTAGTTTTTCTTTTTGTTTTTGTTCGCTTTCATGAACAGACCTAGAAGGTAGATACATTAAATCTAAATTAGACCCTTTTTCCTTTCGACCTTTTTGGGGAAGGAACATTCCACTCATAAACTCCACGGACCAATACCGAAAAACAAGAGCTAGCTCAAATCAAAGAGCTAAAGTAGTCTCTGAAGAGACTAATGCAAGGATCACTATAGTAAAAGAAATTGAAGCATCAGTAATAGTGGGACAGGAGGCAAGACCACTCGAGCCTTCCACAGAACCAAATAGTACAACCTTTGTTTTCTTACCACCGTTAGGAGATCCTAACTTTGTGGACATCATCTTTGTGTGAACCAAGTTTTATCAAATGAAAAGATGAATTCAAAAGAAACCATTATCCTGAGGGAACTTTCTAAAATCCTAGCAACAGTCGGGATTTATTCTTTTCAAGAAGAACCCATCTTGAAAATAGCCAAGAACTTGTCTACCTCTCTGAAAATATTAGAAGAATCAAGGTCCTATGAGCTAAAAAATGATTTTCCTTGCCAAAATGCAAAGGAAGCTGAAAAATTATGGACTACATCTAGTGGAGAGCAATCATTAAGACCTAAGATTGAGGAGTTCTCAACATCCACCTTAACAGATCCTTTATATAC
This sequence comes from Picea mariana, assembly GCA_032191745.1. Taxonomy (NCBI): domain Eukaryota; kingdom Viridiplantae; phylum Streptophyta; class Pinopsida; order Pinales; family Pinaceae; genus Picea; species Picea mariana. The sequence continues at coordinate 3,482 of JASDQU010172409.1, forward strand.
TTCAGAAATCAATCATCAAGAAGAAGAGGATATTCATAGCATGATGAAGGAGAGCATAGAAATTACTGTTGATGAACATCAAGATTACATTGAAATTTGGTTTCAAGAGGTCATCAGGCCACAATACTATTCTCTTTTTCAACACCTTCTAATGCCCAAACAAGTAGGTTGGTTGGTTCTTCATATCCAGGTAATCAATGCGGTAACTTTTTCATATATGGATATGAGTCTGTTTCTTGTCTTGCTTCGCACATGGTTACATTGGAAGAGTTCTTACACTTGAATAAAGATTTTTCCCTTTATTTTTAGGTAGGGTAGGATAGTAAATAAAAGACGCATGTTGTTAGATTAGCTTAGAAGTCTAATGCAACCTCATTTTACATTTTCTTTTAATAAGAGAACTATGAGATACACGTTCCTATGAATTGATCTCATTGATATCATTAGTTTATTATATTTTAGAGTGTGGTTTTTGCAAACAGTTTTAGATATCTTTGTAGGTATTTATTTCACCAGGAGTAGATAGTAAGGAGATATAAAAGAAGAATTTTTCTTCAAAACATTGCTATACTTGAAGACTGTTCTCTGCTAAGTATCAAATGAATAACGACGTGTTGTAGTTAGCCATGTTTTTGCAAAGATTTCCATCTCCTTGTTCTTAAGGCATTTTAAAAAGAAGTTGCTCTTGAAAATCTTCACCACTATATAAGGAAGTGATACCATAACCGTCAAGCCTAGAGGTCTCTCGTATAATTTTTCCAAGAAACCTGAGTATGTGAGTAAAGTGTCTTTATCAAAGAGTAATAAGGAGGTCTAATTGGCAGTTAGTCATGGAAACATCACAGTAATTACAAAAGAAGAAAGTGAGTTGAGCCTAGAGATACCTTTCTGTTCTTTCTCAATGGTACCATCCACTACACACTAAATAACTTGATTATATCATATCTTTAGATAGGCCACATCCGCTTAAGTACCCTTACATTGGGAAAATCACTAAGTAATATAATGTAAAGTCATCCTCTAACATAAATACCATCCCAATTGAAAAAAAAAGAAAGAAAAAGTTATTTTCAGAGTTGTTCCCCCATCTTCTTGCATAAGCAATCTTATACTAAAATATTAAAGGATGGAGGGCCAGTCTCTGAGGGTTTAAGAGGATAACCTGTCGGGATACTAAATAGGTTTTCTGGCAGCAGGTACCGGCATGTGCTATGACTAGGTAAAACTGCCGGAGTATTGAACGTGCTTGCTGGAAGCGGGGCATTCTACCTAGTGAGGATGGTAATCTACCAAAAATAAATAATAAATTTAACTTGTCTTGATGTATGACATTACTTGTAGACAAATATGACATGAAGTATGTGTGGTCAAGCTAAGGTTAATGGATCTCATACACTTTCCATTGGGAAATAACTCTAAGACTATCTTGAAACTCTCTTGCCTATATCGTCTTATCTATATATAGGATCTCTTATCATATAGGTGGGGCCATCTTCTACCCGTCTCGTAAGACCAATCTGTGAAATTTTATCTTTACACTTGACATACTATAAATCTTTGGCCATTGGGCGATACTGAATGGTTTCCTATACTTTTGATTGTGAGGTGTCACAATAATTAGGTATGGGGGAGGGGTTCATGAGTTTACAAATGATAACATTGCTTAGAAGAAGTAAATCTTTGTAAAAATTCATGTATTGTTTTCATGATATAGGTTATTACATCAGAAGTCATTTTATCTTGAAGTGCTAAACTCCTGTGTGCTATAAATTGTCGTATATTTCCTTAACATACCACTCTGTTGGTTTATTTTTGTTACAGGCTTTTCATTGTAGGTTTGACATTACATTTTTGTTACATGTTGTTCATTGTAGGTTTGACATTACATGTTCTATGCAAGTGGATTGAGTGAGCATGGTGGAAAAATAAACAAAAATGGAACACTCGTAGCCTGCCTCAACTCCTATTCACTATGTCCGTGGCCTCTGAGGAATCAATTGCCTCAGCCACAAAGATCCCAAGAGTTGGAGACCACTGATTTAAACATCACCAGTTGCCAAGAGCAAGCTATAACAGGGTTTCAAAACTGAATTTTAGAACATCTTTGGAGCTAAGGGATACTCCAAGGAGTGGATAAAAGAGGAGCTAATCAACCCTCTCATAGTCATCACCATATTGATTACATGTGAAGGTAGATATTCCGTCTTTAAAACCTGTGAATTTTGATTATTAGCTCACTTTCAGTTCAATAAGCCATTGTAACTTTCCCTTTTACTTCTTCAAGAGTCTTGAGAAGATGTCTTCCCAAGTGAGAAAACGTGGGATGAGTTCATTTACCAATTTGAAAATACTCATCTTGGGGGGCATTCTGAGAAGACTCTTGATATAGGGACTGCTACTCCACCCAAGCCCTCATGCTCAAGCTATTCCTTTACTGGACCAAAATTCCAAGAAGCCTATTGTTAACCCCCCTCTAAAAATAGTAAAGACCAAGAATCCTATTGCTAATTCATGGCATGAGAACGTGCCATATCTTCATTTTGGGGGTAGTTTCCTGAGCTAAAAATTCTAAGCATTGCCCATTTGTATAGCAAACCCATGAGAAAAGGAAGTAGGATTTCTGTGAAAATTCTGTCATACGGTCTTTTTACAATGTCTTGGGATATTATATCAGCAATTGTTTGTATTGGTATGCTAAATTATATACCACTGACATCATTGTGTGTTTTATAAGCTCCTATGCATTTTTATGTTTATGCTATAGAAGACTGCTTATACTTAACTACTCTTTCTAACAAATACAGAGCGATTACAACTGCTAAATACCTACTGTCATCTGTATTACAAGCTTATGAAAAGAGGAACAATTGTTTGGATTGTTATAGATCAATGACAAGCAGTACAAATTCTCATGTTCACCATGCCTACCAGTACAAACCAAGCCTTTTTCTAGCATTTGTCAGTTTTGTCAGTCACCAGTGATCAAATTTACTCTTTTATGTGATTGATAGGATTATTAGGTCAAATTGTTATATTTTCAAAATAAAATTATCAAATACAATTTGACATCTATTGGTTGTAATATGGTCATTGGTGTGTCTAGGTGTCAATACTACTCCCTCCACTCATCCAAGGTCATAAATCTTCATCATGGTCATATCATCATTCCTTTTCATAAGTTTTTAAATGATTGTCTTGGTCAAAGTTCTACTTCAAAATTGGTTTCTGAATTAAGGAAGATGAATTTGACAAAAGTGAAATAGGTTTTTGTCAATAATAGACCAAGAAACAAAAACCTCCTTCATTTTATGCACAGGTGTTATTGTTTGAGAGAAATCCCCCAAATACAGTCACTATAGGAGGGTTTCTACACATATGGACATCTTGACTCGAAGTCCATTTTTCAAAGGTTTGGAGAAGGAATTTGTAGTTCTTGATGGTTCCATTATGTATCAGACATCATAAAATTTCCACCCATACCACTTTCATCCCAAAACTCTTCCAGGAAGGCCTCCAAAATCCCTCTGAAAGAGCATGCTTCGCTTCTGCAAGTTTTCAGTAACCAACTTCAAGTTGGGATTCTGAGCCAATGATAAAGTAATTTTGAAACATTTTAGGAGGTTTTTGTTCCTAACATACCAAAACACAATAACCCCTCTCATTTTTGGAATATAATTTATGTTTTGGGATATATTCTATCATCTTATAGGCCTATGCTTTTAGAAAATAAAACACTATGTTTTTTTCTTGTTTTAGTCATATTTTATTTTTGTGTTTTCCTAACAACAGGGAAGAAATTTTTGAAAACCAAGAGAGGTTGTTATCAAGGAAATATTAAAAAACAATAACCTCTCTCAGTTTCTAAATATACGTTATGGTTTTAGATATATTCAGTTCTCTTAGAGGCCTAGTTTTTCAGGAAATAAAACACTTTGTTTTTCCTGTTATAGTCATGTTTTCTTGGTGTGTTTTCCTAAAAATGGAAAGTGAACTTTTGAAAACAAAGAGAGATTTTTGTCAAGGAAATATTCAAAACCAAAAACCTCTCTCAAGTTTTACACAGGTTTTACTTTCTTGTAGTTATAGGTGTCATTTTGATACCTATTTTTCACAAGTTTGCCAGGCCAGAATTGTTGCGCTTATGGGAAGTCACTTTTGGCACTAATTTTGTAGAGGTAAAATTGTTGTTTTGCATGGTTTAAAGGATCAAAGGTATAATATACATCTCAAGTCTGCCTTACATGTCATCAAAAGCCTCCAAAAACTCCAAACCCTCCAGTTCAAACTTGGAGAGCATGAAACACTGAGTCATCATTTATGCCATGATAATGTTGTCCTACAACCCGAGATGAATTCTCTACAACGTTAGGATGATGATATTAAATAATAGTCTCTGGATGCAATTGAAACACCATGGAAATCCTAAGTCAAAATTCCTCGGCCAAGAGGGAGAAGCTTCTAAAGCTAATCCACCCCCTCCTTCGCAAGTTTAGTCATAAAGGGAAATTTCTTTTTGTTTGCAGTGGGACCTACAAAATATTAGGTGTGGGGGTAATGTTGGGCCCAAAATATGATCAATTCTATGAAAGTTATTATACACTTTTGCCGAATGTATATATGTGTTTTTCATCTTTTGAAGGAGCTTTTTGAAGAATTTCATGATAAAACAGTATGATCAACACTCAGTATGTATAATTCATGTTTAATGATTCTATCGAGTATAATTTGTCATGTTCTATGATTTCCAAGAGCTAATTCATGTTTTCTTGGTGTTATAGGGAAAAAATGCACTACATTTCTAGTTCCGACACTTGATTCGGCACACCTTCCAACACTCATTCCGGCACTCGATCCGACACTCCATCCAACACCTCTTCCTGCACAAAAACGTAGGGTGACTTGGCGGTTATGGCATTGGCATCCAGTGATGGGAAAATTAGAAATGTTGGTTTTTTTTCGTGCTTATCCCCTCCAACTACTGAGCTCCTGACAGCTCAGATTCAGTTGTCCAAGAGGGCGATTATTGGCTCACTCTGTTTCGGCAGTTAGGGCATCATTTATTGTAATTTGCTGAAATTAGAAGTGGTTCGACCCTCCTGTGGTCGACCACTTGGTCTGTAAGCTTATAAATACTGCTAGGATGATCATAATATTGTTAAGAAGTAGAAGAATTAGTGTGTTAGTGGAAAATACGATTTTGGCTCTGTTTTTCCATTTTCATTTTGCCAAAATTGTTTAAAACTGTGTTTTTAAGTTTTAATGGTGAAATCATTGTGCTGAAGTTCATGGTGTGCCTTTGAAGAGTAACCATGAATGTTGGGGGGCCCACCAACAGTCTGGGTAACCATCCTATGTATTTACTTGTGAATTAAATAACGTAGATGTATTTTTATTTCTTTTCCTGTACATGAATTGTCATTTCATTTTCTCATTGTCTAAATTGTTGTTATAGTTTAATTGTGTTAGTTTCCTTTTGCAAGTTAATATGAAGGAGTTTTCTTAGTATGCAATGAGTTCTTAGTTAGTATAGATAAGCTTAAGCTTAAGCCACTAACCCCCGTGTGATTAAATAATAGACTAGAATTTATGTATGCTGAAATAGATTAGTTAGAGTTTAAAACAGAATTTTAAAACAAAGTTTTAATGCATGCTTTCTTTGACAGGGTTTCGATGGATGGGTAGTGTTAGTCTTAGTTTTTATTTTCAAATTTCTTATTTAATTGCTACTTAGTTTTGATTCATTAGTTGCTGGTTAGTTTCCCCATTTCATTACTTTTCATATGCTGGAATATTGTTAATTTCTGTTTATAAGCTTTTCTCTTTTTGCAAATTTGAATTATTAAATAGAACTAGTTTAGTTTACTTCATGCAATTTCTTTCTTAGACCTAGATTGCAATTTCAATTCATAGTTAATTATTGAGTTTAGTGTAGTATGAACTTGCTTCATTAGCCTAGAATGCAATTGAATTTATTAGAATAGTCTCTTTATATTGTTGATTAATGCATGATAGTTTCTTGCTTTCATAGATTAGAATATAGTTGTATTGTTGCTGTAGATAGATAGACTTCACTTTGATAGATTAGATCGTAGTTTTCTTATTATAGATTCAACATTAGTTGGTAGTTCTTCTTGCTTTCAATATAATAGATTTCCTTTCATGCATTGCATTGAGCATTTAGATTTCCTTTCACACATTAGAAATAGTTTTGCATTAGGCATTTAGTTCACTTGCCTCTTAGGCTAGATAGTTGTTCAATGAGAAGTTTTACTTGCAGTAGTTAGTTGCCTTTGCTTACTTGTCTTTTTATTTAGTAGGTTAGTTAGGTGCCTTTGCTTACTTGTCTTTTTCTTTAGTAGGTTAGTTAGGTGTTGTTGCTTACTTGTCTATTTGCTTTAATAGGTCAGATAGGTGCTTTTGCTTACTTGCTTATTTATTTTCTTTCATAGGGTAGTTGCTCATTGAATGTAGGTTGGCAAGTTAAAGAAGTTTGCTTTTGCCATTTGCTTCTTATGCTTAGTAGTTTTCTTTTTCTTATTGTTGAACTAGTTTGCTTTACATAGGGTTTTACTTGTTTTCTTAGAAACTATACATCGATCCTTGGCCCAAAAGTACTTAGGTTACCTAGTTTCATTTTTCTTAGTAGGGTTTTCTCATTAGATAAATTTTCTTGAGTAGATTAGCCTTAGATAGTTGCCTTCCTTAGTTAGACTATACTGCTACCAGCCCTTCTACGTTTGGCATATATTTTTCTACAACTCTAAGTTTACTTACCCCAGGTTGACAATTTAATTGAGGGTTTTTAGTGTGTTTTTAGTGCAT
>JASDQU010172410.1:0-20972 GCA_032191745.1 Picea mariana
TCTTACCACCTCAAGGGGGTCTGGAATACCGCCTTCCCGAAAAAAAACCGCTTTTCCCAAATTTCATCATTTTTTGCCTATTCAGCATGTCTTTTTCTAGAGGCAATTATGGGCAAATGAAGACAGATTTTCAAAATACAAGAGACATTTTTCTTAGAACAGGATGAATAATAAAAACCTCTCTTAGTTTTTTCACAAGTGCCATGAGAAGGGAGAATCGAAGCCATCTTCGAGGCCCTCTTTTCCAGTTTTTCATTTTTCCATTACAGTCCTGATTTTACGGGAGCTGTTACAGCCAGATGGAGGTGAATTTTGGGAAACCGAAGGAGGTTTTTGTCCAAAACATGCCCATCGAAAATAAATTCCTTCATTTTTTACCTAGGTGTCAACGTTGAGAGAAACATATGTCTGTTTGGACCCCCTTTTTGCAGAAATTAGGCCCGTCTTTCATGGTGGACAGTTCTAGATTTTTGGGGATTTCTTGCTATTTTTGGCCGAGGCGGTTAAATCCGACTCACACAAATTGTTGGGTCATATCTGCTATTTATTCATAGGATTTTAATGCAAAGGGGTTGGACCTGGAGGTACCACAGGGGAAGATAATATAGAAACATGATTCTCTATTTTGTCAAGATGATCAGCAGCCTGTAAATGACTTTATGAATGAATACAAAGGAACTTTTTCTAGATTCCTGTGTTGTGTTTAAGTGGTGAAGTTTTTCCCTTATGTAACTCATTATTTTCCTATTTCACATACTTTTCTTTCTGTATTGTCTATGAGAATATAATGTGCAGGATTTGTTCTTGACACCCTGTGCTGGCTCTAAACGATATTTATGTTTTCTTCCAAGTTTGAAGTGTAGAATTCAACTGTACTCTGCTCTACATTTGAAATGAATTCCAATATTTTCTTCCTTTCCCATTCTATAAGCTCAAATAATCCACTTGCATGATTATCTTGCTTGTTTATATCTTGTTTTAGTTATTCATTTATCTATCATCTTTATCATTGACTCCATGTTGCCCAATGGTCCTTTATGCCTTAACCAAACCAACCCAAAATCCACAAACAAACCCATGTTCTGCATAGCTAGCCTAATATTCTCTTCAAACAAAGTTATATCAGACAGAGAGATCCCTCTCTGAGTCTTGGAGGGATAGATCCAAGACTCGAAGTGATTTTGATGTTGCCTCTGTGACTGCCTCCACAGAGTGCTAACACCACGAATGTTTGAATTCAACTCATTTATTCACATTCATTGGATTGTACTAGGGTACCTTGGGAATCATTGACATCACTGTGTTGAGGGGTCTGAGATCCCTTTAACTCAACAGAAGGAACCAAACCCACCTTATAGGCCCAATTAGACTCTACAACATTTGATGGTGGAATGGTTCTCCAGATCTTTCAATCTGGCTAATTTATCGATGGGATTTACTTGGTGATTGAAAGGATATATTTCTATGAAAGTTCCTCTTTCAGTTTAAACGTTCTTTTTTTTGTCTTTTATTTTATTAGATGAGTCTGATAAAATGAGATGTGATGGTATAACCCAACTGATAGAAGGCATTCTTAACTATCGAAGAAGGCTAAGCTTGGGATAACCTTCATGCTTAAGCATGCAGACAAAGATATTCCCACCTATTACAATCATAGTACTAATACATTAACATTTTGGCACTTCAACATTGACTGAGATACAATTGTCGTAAGAAAAATACGCATGTAATAAGATGATTGAAAGAAAAATAGTTTCCTTAGCTCTAACATCAATCACACATTAAAAAAATGTTTTTCTTTCCATCATTAAGAACAAAATAACTGTAAAAATATTGAAACAAATAACTTATCAATATATTCAGAAACTCTTACTCGTTACAACATCAATTACTAAAATAAAAGTTGGAAGTAATTCCTCCTCAATCGAATCACATAATGCCTTTGATGAAAATTTTTTTTTTGTCTCTGGTCCTAAATTGGACTTATCAATTAAGGTTGTTCAGAAACAGTTCTTTACAATTCCAAAAAAGAGGGTCTTTTCCCAAAACCATCGACCCTATCTAAAGAGGTCAATCCTTTTATTTATAAAGAATCACTAACTAAAAGTAACCACTACAAGTTTAAGATAAGTAAAACTAAATAGTGCCACGTGGCACTTGATCTCTTCGTTCTCTGGAAACAATCTTGTGGTTCTACTGGAGTGGATGAATCTTCTCATATTCTGACCACTTGACGAAGATATCCTTGCATGTGTTATCATATGCAAACCTATGTTGATCCATCGGGGCTGAAAGGATTTCTTTCACTTCTACTGGCTATTCTCTATATTTGATGATCTTGGCACTCAACCTCTATAGAACTGCATGAACCTTTATTGGATATTCCATAAATTGTTCTATTTGACCTGGTGCCATGCTTTTCACCCGTGTGATCTCTAATTTCCATGATGAGTTTTTTTCTGCATGTCGCTTGACTATGTCATGAAGGTCGACAAAGTCTTCGAGTGAGATGAATTCTCGGAGGCCGGTGCCTTTCATCTCCAGATTGATTTTTTCCCAACCCTTTTCACACTCGGACCACTTCTTTTGTATCTCCCACTGAGTTTCTTGGGCCATACTTACCTAGTATTCAGCTACTTTCCTGATCCGAGAAATGTTGCTATCCCTTAGCACTCAAATACCATGCTCCTCTGCATCTCGACCCTTTTGCATTGCGCTGATGTGGTCAATTATTTCTACTACTTGGTATGATTTTTCATACCATCTCTCCATTTCCTTGTAATTTGCGAGTGCCATAAGGATATATTCTTGGAAATTGGCTATACCTTCAGTGAAAATATGTCTTTCGCTTGTGAACTTTGCATAACAATCTTTGAACTCACTCTTTAGAAACATTATGGCCTGCATCAAATATTGATAGTATTTTTCCAAATGGTGTAGATGGTATATGTCCTTTAGTGTAACAACCAGTTCATTTTAATCTCGCCTTTCTTGATACAATGTGGCATCAGTGATATCCATCCATGCACCGATGAGATCATATGTCTTTACATGTTCTGTACTGAGCAAATTTTCCTCTGTGGTGATGAGAATTGAGATATCCAGCATGACTTTCCTCTTCTTGGTGGTCCTTTTCATGATAAATTTCCTCTTCCCGTCATAAGAGATCATCTATATATCGACGACCTCATTAACAGGCTCAGGGATTTGTTGTTCCCCCCAAGTTAAAGTGTTTCCTAGGCTCCCTGTTTTGTATTTGTTTTATGAATGGTTATTGTACTTATTTCATATTCCTCGATGGCTCTAACTTCATTTGGTGTTCATCGACTGGTGAGGGATCAACCAAAATTGAAGAGTCAATGATAGGTTCAGTACTTACTTAGTGATCGGTCGTTGAGGTGTCGATATCTTGTTGTTTCACTTCCTCTTTATGTCCACATGATCCTAGCTCCTCCCTGGAGATGTCTTTAGAGGTCCCTTACAGGTCAAGAAACTCAATGTCTAAGACACTTTTGGCCTCATGGTCACCCTGTGGAGGATTTTGAACTGATGCATTGGGACTCAGAGAAGATGTTTTCTCAAGTTCCTTCTCCTTTGTAATCGGTATCAAAGTTACCAGTGAGACCTCCAAACTCTCCTCATCATCATAGATTTTTATTAGATCAAACAGGGGATTTGGCACACATGTTTCACCTGGTGTTCTTGGATTTTCAAACTGGGTTTGAATGGTCACTGATGATCTAATCTATGGTGATGGAACTCTGGGGTTTTCCAAATTGACGATTTCCTCTAGTTGTATCGAATTTGATCCATTTGGCTCCTCTCTGATTGTAATTAGTTCGTATGAGGGGATCCTAATCATTTCTATGATTTGAGGATCATTCTACAGTTGGTCGATGACTCTCTGAGCTCCTTCTAGTAACAACAACCCTCTTCTTTGTGCCTATGTGGTTTTTGTTGCTTTGATTTCTTCTCTCACCCCAAGAGATTCTTGAGTTGACTACTCTATTGTTTCGACCTACTCATCCATGCTCATAGATTTGAACCTGGTCATGTTCGGGTTATATTTCCTTTGTAATACCTCCTCCCAATCCTGAGCACATTCTGCAAAAATATCATCTTCGAACTTGTCATGCGCGTATGGCCAACAGAGAGAGACTTGTGAATCATGTTGGAGGATAAGGCCTTTAGGGTCGTTCTTGCAAAACCAGCCTATTGGGAACCTATATTCCAGTTGACTCAAACCCTCTTGTTTATATTGAGAAGTTTCCTTCACTATATAGAACCCCACATGGAAAACGTAGGGTATAAATGCTCATTTCTTGTCATTGACCAAAGTGGTGTTATATCCCTACAGGATATTCTGATAACATATTTCTCCTATGATGAGCCAGTTTGGGACGTGAGAAAAGAGAAAATGTGGTGCTTTGGTGGCCCTGAAAACCTTGATATAGGTTGTGTGTTCATCTAGATACCAGTGGCCTACCTTCGAGATTATTTTCTTGGCTACTACAAATAGCCTTGGTAATTCCTTTTCAAATATAATGAAATAAAATCGGGCGATGAATTCATCGCAAATAAGGGCATAAGATATTTTATACCTATTCTCCCATAATATGTTGAAGTAGACATGAATAGGTAGTTCTGTAACATGCCAACTCAAATTCATACCAACGAAGACATTCCTTGCCCAGATTACATCTAGCATATACGAGGCCATGTGAAAAGAAGGTGCTTCTCCCTCTTTCATCATCTGAGCCTACAACACATTGGTACTCAATTGATTAGAGATTATTTCTCCTGAGTTGAAACTACTCCCCAAAATAGCCACCATGTATGCCAAGGGCATCCATGCCTCCGATAACTTGGTGCGTTCCTTTTCCTTGTATAATCAATAGATGAGAGCCATCAAGTAGATATATGGCTCCCTCAGATTCATTGTCCCATATCAGTCATTGCTCCAGTTTGTAAATTTCTTGTCCTCCTTCCACCATGAGGCCATCAATTGGCTAGTGTCATGGAATTCATAGAACTTCACCACAAAATCTATGTTCAGTCGCTCCTCCGGGTCCCTAATCTTGTAGTACTTCTGGATTTCTGTCAGGAGAAAAACTTCGACATACCCTCCATTCTCATCATTGACCAGACATTTCTGCACATCTGTGTGATCAATTAACCAACTCAATATCTCGATGCATGGGAAAATGGAGTTCGGTAAGCTATCATGTGCAATCATGACCACCGAATGTTTGAGAAAACTTGGTCATTGAGAGCCCTTACATCCAGGTTGTTGTGTGGGATAAACTATGGGTAATTCTCCCAGTTGATTTTGTTGAATAGATCTCCCTAGTGTGGGAGCATTATTTTAGATCTCATGGTCACTTCTGCATCGCCAAAATCCAAGGGTTGAATGAATTCCTTCTTGGTATAAGTTTTAATGACTGGTTTCACCATGAGATCATACTCTAACTGCCTCACAGTGCCGGGAGAAGAACCTTCACCCATCTCTACCTCCTTTAACTTCAGTACCCTCGGCAAGCATATGGTCATTGGCTTTCCCGGAGGCATTTTTCCCTGTAGCTAGAACATAGTTAGACACTATGTAAAATATCAAATGCTAATATATAAAAAATTATGACCGTCGAACTGATAAAAATTTAACACATGCCTCTTCTTCTAGCTTAACCTGGTTTTGATAGTCTGAAAATCAAACACAACTCTTGAGACACTCTCCTCACTTCTTCGGCTACTCTAGAAATGGAAACTTGTGTGAAAAATGGAGGTTTTAGAAGTTTTCTTAGTGATTTAAACAAATATCATACTTACCTTGTTGCATCAGTTATTCAATTCAGGATATGAGTGCGGTTCTACAAAATCTTCCACCAGATCCTCATTATGTTTAAAATTAAATTCGATCATAGGTTGGCGGCGCGAGAACGGGCTATAATGTGGTATATCGGTGACTTAAAATTATCATTGTTCAATTTGTGCATGAGGTAGAAATGTTTGTGGAGAGAAACATTAATTGGACTATTAAATGATAGAATTTGATCATATCTCGTGCTGAAAACATCCCATCGTTTCGCTAATCTAACTAGTGGATCGGGAGTCAGGGCTTCTCTTTAAACATTGTTCATTGATAACTCCTAGAAACAAATATGATGCCAATCCATCTTACCGTATAGAGATGACGTGGGAAAGATGATTCGGAAGTGTGACTAGGACACAGGGAAGCCTAAGGTGACTCAGGATGAAACTCAGTTGTACGAAAGGCCTATGTGGCAAAGACACATGGTGCTTGAAACTAGTGTCTTCGTTTAATCGTGTTATTCATAATCAAGGAATTTTCCTTAACTAATCATTTTAACAACAGATCCTACCCTTTGGACATCGTAGAAGTATCAAAGATCGTAGATCATAGATAAGCTTAACCAAGTGCTCCTAGTTTAGCCCCCTCGAAAATTGTCGATGCCGAAAGTGCATCGGAGGTCGTTGATTGATGATGTGTCCATGAAGAAATTTTCAATGAATTAACGCTTTGATATTTCACTGACCCGGAAAAAACGCATCCATCATCGACTATAAAGTGTTTATCAAGGCTCATGTCAATTTTTATCCCTCTCGTATTTCACCAACGTCAATGGGAAATCGGCTAACTCTTGAATCTTCTTGGAAAACAAGTAGTGCCATTCACTGAGAGGGTGTCGGGTTCCCCCCTTTGATTTTGCAACCGACACGTGCCTGCCCCAATTTTGTCGGATACATGAATAGGTTCAAGCCATAGATTCTGGAACTCCAAAATTTTTCCGTTAGGTTCATTTTCTCTATCCCATTTCAAGACTAAGTCTCCTACCTAAAAATTCTTCCCTTTGGCCTTATGCTTTTCCAACCATATTTTAAGTATCTACTGATGAGCGGTGAAATTTGATTTTTATTTCTCCTTTTCCTCTTCCAACATGAGGAGGGTATCAATTCTCTATCGAATAACTAATGAGGGTTGTCCTCTTGAACCCTAAGCAAGCTGAAGGGATGGAAGATATAACCCATTTGGAAGAATGGCTTCTTGTGCATATACCAGAAAGTATGGGGAGTTCCCTATAGCTCCATTGGGTGTTACTTTGTCTTCCCATAAGTCATTATGAAGTTATCTATGCCAATTCCTCTGATTGTATGCAAATATTTTATTCAATATCCTCACTAGGTTCTTATTTGTTGATTCTTCCACCCCATTTCCTTGTAGATAGTAGTTTGCAGAGTATCTGATTATGATTCCTTTGTCTAGAGAAAAATATGTTAATAGAGTAAAAGAAAAATAAGTTTCATTATCAGACACAAGAATGGAGGGCATCCCAAACCTCGTGATCAATTGTTTTTTATGAATTGGATTACAACCTTTTCATTCACGTGAGTCAGAGGGATGGCCTCTGCCCATTTTGTAAAATATTCTATGGAAGTTAGTATGTATTTATGTTGTTTTGAAGAACTCGGGGTAATCTCCCTGTGACGTTTAACCGCCATTTCTTGAATGGTCTGGATATGGTCACTGGTTGGAGTGGTACAATTTCTCTCTTCTCTCTCCCCGTGCTCATTTGATAATTTTTACAGTTTCTAGCATATGTATGAGCACCCCTAAATAGAGTTGGTCAGTAATAGCCAGGTCTTAATATTTTGTGAGCAGTGGTATTCCCTACAAAGTGTCCACCTTCAAGACCATCATGGAGCTTCCTCAAAACCTTTTATGCATCTTCACATTTGAGACATATCAAGAGTACCCCATCATAATTTACATGGAAAAGTATTGAATTTATGAGGCGATATTGTGACGATTTTAGTCTAAGAGCTCTCCTTTCCATAAGTTTTAGGTTTTCTAGGAAACTCCCATGATGCGGGAGGTAAAACATTGTTCCATACCAAGACTCTTTCCCCGGGGGAATGTATAAAGATTCACTACAACATAATTCTAATTCATTTTCCCACTCAAGGTCTTCATTTATTCGGCGTTGGGCTTTTGCGGCTAGTTTACACAATCCTTGTCCCTTCACTAGTTTGGAAGGTTTTATATCTAGATCAAATTCTTGGACAACTACCATCTAATTTCCTCTTCTATCCCCCATCTCATGTTGAGTGAATAGGGATCATACTATGGAATGAGGCACGATGACTTTGGTGTGATTGTTTAGGATGTAAGATCTGAAATGTTTTACTGCTTTGTACATGACATAAGATCGTTTGTCTATATAAAGGTAATTCAATTTGGCCCCTTGGATATTAGTTCTCGTGAATGATACTGGTGCCTCACTGTTATCATCATCCTTTTGGGTCAAAACTGTAGCTAAGGATTGGTCCGAGGAGAAAGCATAGAGGAAAAAATATTTACTAAAGTTGGGACTTCACAACACTGGAGCTTGAGATATTGTAGTCTTGATATTGTTGAAAGAATCCTTTCTCTCATCATCCCACTTAAAATCAATGTCCTTGTGAATCATTTTTTGTAAGGGTTTGATAATTTCAGTGAAATCGGGCATGAACTTCCTCACAAAATTAATTTTCGCAAAGAAGGATTGCATAGCCTTTTTGTTGTGGGGTAAGGGAAGCTAAGATATTGCCTTTATTCGTTCTAGATCTATGTGAATTCCTGCTTGAGATATAACATGACCTAGTAATTTCCCCTCCTCGACACCAAAGATAGTTTTCTTAGGGTTTATAGATATTCCATACTTCCTACACCTTTCGAAAATTTGGGTTAGATGTTAGATGTGATATTTTTTGTTCTTTGAATACACATTCATGTCGTCCAAGTATACTACTACACATATGCTAATCAATCATTGAAAAGATACGTCCATGGCCCTTTGGAAGGTTACTCCTACATTAATCAACCCAAAAGGCATGTGTTTATAAGAAAACATTCACCACTTGGTTCGAAAGGTAGTTTTCGATCGGTCTTCTTCTGAAACTAGAACTTAGTTCTAACCTGAAAAATCATCTAGAAGGGAGAAAATTTCAGAACCAGACACAGTTTGTAAGAGTTGTTTCATGGGTGGGACTGGATAGTTATCCTCTTCTAATTCTCTGTTAAGATTTATGAAATATACACACAGGCGTATTTCCCCGAACTTTTTCTTAACAGGAACCAAGTTTTCTACCAAGACAAAGTGTCTAACCTGAAAGATAATCTTAGCATCTAGTAATTTCTTTAACTCTTGATACATGAGGGGTTCCAAATATGGATTGTACTTCCTGAGATTCCTTTTAAATGGTTTTACTCCAAATTTTAACGAGATTGTGTGTTGAATAGAGTGAGTGTCATAAGTTTTCAATTCCCAGTAGGACCATGAAAAAACATCTTGATATTATCTAAAAAGTTTGAGATAAGATTTCCTTTCTTATTTAGACACTATTTTGCCTAGATTTATATCTTAGGCTTTTTTGGGGTTCCTATATTTATAGTCTCATATATGGGACACAAACTCCATGTCTTTGTGTTCGTTGACCCTTTAAATATTTCCCTTAGGTTGAAAAGGTTCTCCAAATTGGCTACCCCTTTCAGTATCGTGTGAAACCTTGTTTTGTTACTAGAGTGGTGTGTTTCTCCCTTTCGTTCATGGAAATAAGTTTATGCTAGTTGTTCTTGGAATACTTCATCATCAATAGCCAGATCTTTAAAAACAAATTGATTGGTTAGAAAATATACAATCTGTTCATCTCCTTCAAAAACCTTCCAATTAGAAATATTGTTGGGTACTGATGGTTTATAGAGTAGTTCCACGGTGAACCTAGAGGCTTCATAGTCTTCTAAAGGGGATAGCCTCAAGGCTACAGTAGTTAGGGAATCAACAAGAGTATTCTTTGTCCTAGGAACCACAGTAATATTAAAGGACTCAAAATGTTCTATTATCCTATGCACCTCCTGTTGATAATTCCTCAAGTGGGGTGAGTTGCAATGTATAGTATTATTTACTTTCCCGATGATAATTTAAGAGTACCCAAAAAAATTTAGTTCGTTAATGCTTAAGTCTATGGCTTTATTTAGTCCCTGAATGAGGGTTTCATACTCAGCAGTGTTATTAGTGCATTCAAATTCTAGTCTACAAGATAGAAAATTCCACTTCCCCTTTGGGTCAATGAGGATACATCCTGCTCTCGACCCTTATTGCGATTTAGACCCATCAAAGTACAATGTCCAAAATTGTGAGAAAAAATTATCATCTTTTTCATGCCTATTTATTTCCTCATCTTCTCATACCTTGTCTGTGATTTCCAACAGAGGTTCTTGGAAGAAGAGGCTTTCTTCCACAGCTTCTAGTAGATTCACTTGAAAATACATTTCAGATTTTTGAGTGAGAGGTACATCATATGAGAGAGGAGAAAAATTTCTAAAATCAGAATCGCAGGAGTAGTTTCCTAGCACGGGGAAATATTTCGATAGGGTTCATTGAAGGCTTCTAATCAGTGATAGTATGTTTGAGATACCTCTCCCTATCGATCCTAATCATGTTGGTATTTCCCTTTAATGGAAAACAGAGGTGAGCTCAGTCTGTGATGAAGTATCCATTCAATTTCTTGGACCAATCTCAACTAAGTAACAGTCCATAAGATTTTGGTATATCTAATACAATGATGTCAACTACTTGAACAAATTTCAGGTGTGTAGCCATTCTGATCATGACATCCTTAGGTTCCCCAATAATGTTTACCTAAGTTATGTTTAGTTGTATAACGTGTTTATCACTTTTGCGCAAAAATGCATTTAATTTCTTGCAGATACATAATGGCATGACATTGGAGGATGTCGCTGAGTCGACTAAACAATTATGGAGGTTTCCATTGAAGACTTCAAACATTAAAAGGAAAGGTGTGACAAAAGGATTTCCTTTTTTATCTATAGAGAAAGTTTTCACATTTGGTTTATTCTTTAGATCCATGGAAGTTGGAACCTCCCCTAGGTCAGTGCTTATTATAGGGGTTTCTATTGCCTTTAAGGATTGTAACAAAAAGTCCTTTTGCTGGGGAATTATACACATGTCCATGATTGATACATTAGCCTTCAAAATTTTCAAGTCTTCTTCTATGTTGTAGTCTAGCTTGAGTGACTCTTGTGTATGGATATTTATAGGATTTATTTGGGAGACAAAAGGTTATTTTGAGTGACCAGTTGTTTGTTTTCCCCTTGAAGATCGGACAATGGTAAGGTCATTTGAGACCGATTGACCCTTACTTCGCGTTTTCAGAGCCAAAACCTCAGCAGGTGGTTCTTGAACCTCAAATACATCATCGTGAGGAATTGGTAAGTTAGGATCCCATAACAACATGGTTGTTTCTTTCGTTAGCTCAACTTCCTCCTGATCGATGATGTTTACAGCTAAGTTGCTTGATTGTTTGGTAAGGGAAACTTCATCTAGGAACTGATTGGCCATTAAATTCATAGCATGCACCCATTGGGGACAATCTCTTTTAGAATGTTTCTCTTGATGATACGTACAAAAAGATTCAGATTCTACATTACCCAGGTCGATGTTTAAGTTGGCTGGGGGAGGTTCAATCACTTTGAAATGTGGGTTTCTCTTGAAAAATGGTTTATAGGTCCTTTGACCTTGGTTTCCTTCCCCAAAACTTCTTTTCATGTCTACGATTTCATTTGATAGTTTCTTTATCACCCTTTGTAGGTATTCTATGTCTTTGTTTCCCTTTTAGGGACCTTGTTCTATTTTTTTTCCTAGAGGTCTAGTCAACAACAATCCTCTCCTTGGCAGAGGATGAACTTCCTTCTTAGCTAGTGAGACATGGCCCTCTTTGCATCCCTTCATTTGGAATTCAATCATTTTGGCTTCCTTGAAATTTTCAGCTAGGGTATGCTTGGTAGCCCTTTTCATAAACATGGAAATAGAAGTAGGGAGAGAATTAGCATATACCTCAATTTGCAACTCCTAAGTACGTTTATCTTCAGGTTGAAATTTGTTCAGGATAGTGGTAAACCATTGATTGAAGTCTTTAACCTTCTATTTTGAACTCATTGTGGTGATGAAGAGTTCAAACATCAAAGCTCATGTGGTGGTTTCTTTTGCAAATTTGTCTAAGAAATATTTTTGAAACTTCGTCCAACTATTTGTGGACCCTATGGGCAAGTTAGAATACCAAGTAGAGGCTGAACTCTCAAAGGTATAGGGAAAAGGTATACATAATACGTCCTCATGTTGTATGTTCATCAGTCTTATAGCTAGTATGAACTTCTTAATATGGTCTTCAGGAAATCTGGAGGTTTCAGGGTTGAACTTGGGAAGTAATTTTTCTGGATGTCAAGGGAGATTATGTACCCGTCCTAGGATTTCCAGAGCATCTCTGGCTAACCAAGGTTGATTATTTGGAGGTGGATTTCCCCTTTATTCATTATTTTCATTGTTATCCTCCATGTTGTCCAATTATGAAACTAAGTGATCCAAGTTGAACCTTTCCTCGTCGCATTCGAAATCGTCTGAATCAAAGTAGTTACTAGTTGGTGTTACGGGGATCAGATTGAGGGGTTGTTCGATCTCAGTGAGGGAAAAATCTATCAGGTCTTCTACTATGTGAAAAAAAACTTGGTCAGGGGTAATGACCACTGGTATGCTTACTTGTTTTCTATGAGGAATTAACGGTGCTAAGGGAAATGATCCAATTTTCCATGTGTTGTGTTAGTTTTGTCACTTGGGTGAGAAAAACAACAACACTTGCATGTTTAGATAAGCCTACTAAACAAGACAAAAGTTTGTGAGTGGGTTGGACAAACCAATCACACATGAAAAAAAAAATACAACTAAAAACAACTAAGAAATAAATGTTAGAAATCTTGAGAAACTTAGAACCATGAAAATCAAACAATGACCAACATGGACTTATGCGTCCGCTCTTCCTCCTTGGGAGGGCTCTTAAGTTCCCTAATTGAGAGATATTCTCCTCATACAATGGAAGAAATGACAAAGGGTGATAAAAACAATGGAAATTCCCTCAAGAGGTGAGTGGAATGGCCTATTGCAATGGTGCTTGAAGGCTTCAAAGAGTAAAGAGGATTCTCAAAGAAGAATTCTTGCAGTATAACAATACCTTCAAGATATTGATTTCTTAGCACACCCATGGCTCTTATTTATAGAATCCATTCATGGCAAAATGTAATTGGTTCATAGTGTGAACAAGGGGCCTTTTAGGGCACCCTCTAGCCCTTGACCAACCTCCAAGATAGATTTTTCTCAGATATGAGTGTCAAATCATGTTGGGGGTCAGACTAGAAGTGGTTGAGGGGGAGACAAGATCCATAAATGTGCCATTCATAGAAGTGCACGTATTTTATCGTATATAGTCATGCATTTCACACATAGTGCACGCTAAGGGTTGTGTTGGCCCACGCATACTATGCTCTCTACATGTGCTTCCTTTGGTGAATTTATGCACTTTGATTTTTGACCCAGTTATATAGTTTTTTTCCTTTTGATGGAATTTGGTGTTGTAGGTGGACTAATTGTTATTGGCATTGATGTGTTTCTTCAACCATTGTGTGTAATGTTGTGGACAATTTTTCAGTGATAACATATGCCCCCTAATGTGTGAGGTTAGGATCATACATATAGTCGAAATACATCAATGTTTCTTTTGTTGAGAGTGCCATTGTAAGGAAGAGTGAAGAGAGGAAATTCAAGAGCGATCAGCCAGAGGGAGAGGGAAAACTTTGGGACCCAAACCTTTCTCTAGGGAGAAGAAAGAAAATTTGTGTACAAACAAGGTGGGCATGCCCCATGCTCGTGTCATGAAACCAAAATGTGAGGATGTAACTAAAGATGGATGTTAATGTAGATAATTGAGGCCCCCTCGAGGGCGGTTGATAATAGTTGATGGAAGTTCTTAATGGTGAACAGACTTTGAAGTGAGGCAAGGATGACTATAATAATTGTCGATAACTCATAGGAATTGATGGCCTAACAAATTCAGAGGTCTTCAGTTGGTATGAAACATCTGTAATAGTCACATAGTAAGACCCACCATAACATGAGAGTTTTTTGAAGTTGAATGTTATGGGGGTGAACGAAATCAGAGAGCAATGGTGATTCTCTCTGTGTTGTATGAGACTCCTCATTGTAAAGGTAATGAGATTCATAATATTGCCACCCTTCTGGAAGCTATGTTGATGTCAACGAAAAGGGAGGCATGACTCCAATAAGCAAATGGATTTGTGAAATCCACTGAGTAATAGATGATATCAGGTATTGATGAGTAACATGAACAAATTCAATATGCTATGGGACTCAAGACTACTCTTGGTTCGGGAATTTTGAAGGATGACTAGCAGCAACCTTGAAATTGGATCTAGTGTCAGGGGGATGACTAGATATGGGGTTAAACTACGCCATAGGCTAACAAAGTGGAAAAAACCAGAGATCCTGGGTATATGGAATTTGGATTCTCAGGGTTTGTGAATGATGTCAATGTGAACAAAAGGGTGGATGCCTCAACCAAGGGAAACATGGGTTTATTTTCCAAGAAAAAGAAGGCCATTAAGGATGATAACAAAAAAACTAGGTATATGCTGAAAACAAGGGCTTTTTACAATTACCAAAGAAATAAAGAATAATTTGGGTTGAGTATACATATACAGAAAAGCGTGCCCCAGTGAAAGATGGCTTGGCCTATTAGGGTGGAAGTTTTTGAAAGAGAACTGGTGGAGGGTGGGGGCCCCATGGGTGGGTTTCTATATTAGGTGAATGGATGGAGGACAATATGCAGATGGGAAAACTGATGGTGGATGAGATGGAGGGATAATGATATTGTGGAGATGCATTCAATAGAACCAAGATGATATGACCTATGAGTCCATTGGGAAGGTTAGAAATATTATGAGAAGAAGTATGGGGTTCATTCTCGAAAGTGAATAAGACTATTAGGACTCCCATCCCTAGGGGGTTAAATCATCATGAGTGTCAAGTCTCTAAGGGGAGCTATGAATGGGACAACAAATGCGAGGGAGGGTGCTACCAGTTGAAATTACCCAAATGTGGCAGAGGTAAAGGTACTGCAGAGCCAGATGTAAGGACCCTAAAGGTAAATGTCAGAGGGTGTGACTGGGATATGAAATTGATTCATAGAGGGAATAATTACATGTTAATGTCGAACATATACTTGAAGGGGTTGTAAGATTGCAGAATGAGTAACTGCACGCATGAAAACCAAATACCAGATGTGAACAATATTTGATGATAAAGAACATATAACAACTATTTGATAAAAATTGAAAGTGAGCATGCATACCTGAACATAACGTGAGAAAAATGATCCTCCGGGGCCAAGTGAAAATGATGACCCAGGGGGAATGTGAATGTGTAGATGGCAGGATCAGGACCCCGTGGCTGAGAACGGATCAGAAAATGGAGGCTCTAGGCTCCTGTAATAGAGTGTGGAAGTTGGGAAAAAATGGCTATATATGGCTGGTGGGCCCACAATGCCACCTCATTTGTACTTGTCACTATTGTTGAGCTGACAAGATAGCTGTGAGGAGATTTTAAGATTGTGGGAGTGTGAGGCTACTGATTTTGGAGTGGCGAGAGATAGGTTAGTAGTCCTAACATCCTGCATTTGGTGAATTTCCTATTTTGTAGGTAGGGTTTGTTCAAAGGGCCGTACAGGGGGTTTTAATGGTAAGGGCCCACCAGTGCTCGGGAAAAGGAGGAATACCTGTGCATATGTGCATGGGTATAAATATATTTCCCACACATAATGTGTGGTTGTGCTAGGCACAACCGTGCATGTGGCTGTGAGGGTTGGGCACACAGGCACGCATGAGATGCGCGCCTATCTAACTAATAGTTGCGCACTTAGGAACGATTGTTTCTCATAAATCTATGCATTAGTGCACAGTTGTGAAAAGAACAAGTGCACTCATGTGCACACCTGTCCAGATGAAATTCGTGCACTGTGGACAAGCCTAAGGGTTTGTAATTTTTGATATTTTTATGATTTTTGTTGGATGATTAGGCTGATCAAATGTTTATGCTTGGATGCAGGTGATCAATAGAGTATACAACACCATGCTGGTCCACTGGAGAGAGCGAGACTCAGACCGGTTATGGGAGGTGGTGAGAGAGAAGCTGGGCGTGTAGAGACAATTAGTAGCCTGTAGGTTTCTCAAGTTATTTGACTACCCCTTGTTACGGTAGCAGGCATTCCTGCTTTAGTACTTGATCGGGATGTGGAGCACTGATCTACAATGCTTCATAGTTATAGGGGAGAAAATAACATTCTCTACTACTGAGGATGTATATTTCCTGACAGGGCTCCCATTCTATGGGATGGCCTTGCTTGTTGAGCCCCATTTTCTCGAGGATGATCATGTGGAGACCATGGTGATTTGCCACTGTACTAGTTCGAACACTATGTTGGGTTCATTCATCTGCATCGAGGCCATCAACGACTTACTGATTGAGTGCATCGTAGCTATGGTGGTGAGGATATACGGATCCTTGGGTACTCAGTGAATAATTGGTGGTTAGCTGAGGGTAGTGGAGTAGGTTCTAGATGGGGACCTGTTTGCATGGGGTGTTCTTATACACACCAAGATGATGGGGCAGCTGAACCAGTGTCAACAAGCTGACTCCAGTGATTTCTCTTTCGGGTCCATTCTGGTGGCCTGGTTTTTAAAGAGGGTGCTTTTGTTGTGCTTGAGGATCCTATTAGAGCCTATGGGGTGACGAGAGCCATGAATTATGCGGTGGGCCCATGTGTTGGCCCAACATGGAGGTGGGGAGGGTGGTCATTGTTTCACGGCCACAGTAGCTCAAGTGTGGCACCATATGCCATAGGTTATTTTGAGGTATCCATATGCGGTTATGAACTACCACCATGATCCAGATAGGGTGTTACCTCTTAGGGAGGACTGGGACTAGGGACCTATCTGTTATAGTTTTATGTTTTGTGATTTTGATAGATAACATTGATTATATATGTATATAGATGCTGACACTATCTCTGGTGTTTTTTTGTAGATGTGGGACCCCAAGGATGAGAGTCAGAAGCCATCGAGGACTCGGCTCACCAGGGGATGACTCGACAAGTGTTGGTAGAGCTGAGGGTTGGAAAGAGGCAGAGACAAGATGATGCTAGTGCTGGAATAGTGAGAGAGTCACAGGAATATGCCAGAGTCATGTTGGAGGATCTGTGCCGACATTTCGAGTGGGTTATATAGGGTATGCCTGAGGGCATATGGGCCCACATTGAGGATGAAGATGCCCTAGAGCAGTGTGTGGTAGTAGCAGCAGAGTGGTAGACCCTGATCCGTCGAGCGGTAGTGGGGGTGGCAGTGATGACTGGTCGCATGCCTCCTAGACCTAGAGGGCCTCGAGCTGGTGGGGTGCCTTTGACTAATAGAGGACCTAGGGGGGGAGCTCTAGGGGCACCGTGAGTACCTATTTTTGTATGTATGGGATTGGGAGCCCGTTTTTGTATAGGGTACTTAATACCCATATTTGTACTCATAGGAGTGGGGGGATTCATGGGCCTACGAGAGATTGTACATGTATATTTTTTGTAAACACTGATGAGCTTCATGATATATATACATATATGGATATATTTTTTGATCATGCATGTCTCTATGCTTTATGTTTTTATGTATGATTCATTTTCTATGTGTTGTAACAAATGTATGAGGCTATGTATAAAATGTCGTTTTAATGTGATACATGCCAATCTAATACTAGGTTAGCCATGTGATTTGCTACTTGGTTAAGTGTTATTGGAATATGTGTATATGTGATGGAATCAAATTTGTGAGATAGGAGTCTAACTTGCATGTATTTACGAAAGAGGCAAGGATCAAGAACATGATATACATTGTTGAGCTGTGGGACGACAAGTTGCGAATCTAATAGAACGCTAAGGTGGCGAATCTGGTGGTTAGTGGCCTTGGATAGGAGACCAATGATGATGTCATATTCGGATTAGTTTTCTATGGCCAAGCCAAAACATATGCCATTGGAATGGAGCAGGACATGTGAGGGAGTATAGAGCGCGCAAGCGGCCGACGCAAGATTCTGGATCCAACGGTTGGCACCTTCAACATAACTGATGTGGTAGGTTGATGGATGATGCATTTGTTAATAACATATATGATAGATCAGACCTGAGGACTGGTGGAAGTAATGAAGAATAAAAAATATACAAATGTGTACAAAGAGGCCAATATGTAGGTGCCTTTAGTGAGGCAATGTTTGACGATGAAGGGTCCATGCCATAATGACTCGAATTTCCCATGGTCAAGCGTGTCGTGGGTGATATCATAGGATAACACGAGATCACTTTTGTTAAATGAGCGAAGGTTCACATGGCAATCGAAGGTGGATTTGATCCATTTTTTAGCCACCTCATTGTGTTGTAATGAAGATCGACGATATTCATCAAGCGACTCCAAGGTCACTAGGTATTGCTCAATTAGAGTAGTGTCAAGTAATATCTTAATGGAAGCGCGTAATGTGTGGATTTCTCACTTGATAGGGAGGGTGGATTCGATCCAATGGATGAGGAGGAATGGTGTAAAACTAGTGGTAGTTTTGACTGTTGTACGATAATCCCATAAAGCAGAAAACAACATATGATTCCAATTGGTCTTATGTCTGTTGACAGTACGTTGTAGCATGGTTTTGAGAACTTTATTAACCACCTCAACTTGGCCATTGGACTAAGGGTAGTACGGGGAGGTGAACGCATGGGTGACGAATAAATTTGAAAATATTTCTACAAAGATTTCATTCTCAAAGTGTTTACCATGATTGAATACTGATTGTAGTGGGACTCTGAACCGGGTAATGATGTGGTTGAAGAAAAAACATGTTGTTGTGTCAGCAGTGTTGTTAAATGTGGGCATGGCTTCGGCCCACTTGGTAAAGTAATATATTACCATGACAATGTAATTGTATCCATCAGAGGATGGAGGATGGAAAGTCATGAAGTCTATGCCCCATTCACAGAAGGGGTCAACTATGATGACTAGATGTAGAAGAGTTGGTGGAACTCATGCTTTGTTTGCATAAAGTTGGCATTTGTCGCATCGCTTGACAACGTGGATGCAGTCATGAAACGAAGTGGGCCCAAATTACCCTACTCAAATGATTTTTTGGGTGGTGGACATACCTGAGAGGTGACCACCACAAGCGTCACTGTGGCAATCATTCAGGACTCTGTCAACTTTGTTGATGGTAAGACATCGTCGAAGAATGGTATCAAACCCACGTAGATAAATAATATCTTCGATGAGGAGTTAATGGGGGGATTGATGTTGAATGAATCGATGATCATCGTGAGAGAGATGAGACCCAAAATTCTATGTATGAAGGTAGACAAGGAGGTCATCGTACTAGGGGTCATCAGAGGGAGTGAAGAAGAGTTGTTCATTGGGGAAATCCTCAATTATGGGGGAAGCTCTGGCGTCCAAGGGAAAATTCGTAATGAGCTCGGCTAGGACTAGAGATTTCTTGATTTTGAGAGTAGAGAAATCTAGATCGTATTCATGTAGGATAATGATCCATCGGGAAAATTTTCCATTAATCTTCCTTTGACTAAGCAAGTATTGCATGGGGTTGGAATCTACTATGACCTTAGTAGTTCGAAGCAGAATGTAATGTCGCAGTTTTTGGACTGCGAGGAGAACTACTAAGGATAGTTTCTCATTATGATTATACTTCAAGGGTGGCCTTGAAAGGTTTTTACTAATGTAGTAAATGACATGTTCATACCCATCATCCCCTAGTTTCACAAGGACTCCTGCTACTGAGATAGCTAAGGTTGATAAGTAGAGGATGTAATCACGATCATAGTCTAGGAGAATAATCAAAGCGAAATTAGATAGGGTGAATTTTAAATCCTCAAATGTTGCTTGAGCATGTTCATCCCATCGAAATGGGATATCATGACTCAATAAGTGGAGAAAACCATGTGCACAAGTGGCGTAGTCTAGGACAAAGCGACATAGAAAGTTTTCTTTTCCTTGTAGGCTTTGTAGTTGGCATAAATTCCTTGGTGGTGGAATTTATGTGATATATTGAACCTTGAGGGGGTCCACAATGATGCCATGTTGGGAGACAATGAACCTAAGGAGACACCTGATGGTGATGCAAAAGACACAATTGAGGGGGATCAAGTAGATATTGTACTGGTGACATCATTGGAAAATGATGCATAAGTCGTCTAGATGTTGGGTTCACTTTTTGGACCGACCAGTGAGGTCATCAAAATAAGCAAGGATTATGTGAGCAAGATAATGAAAAACATAGGTCATGGCTCGTTGAAACGTAGCATGATGCAATAAGCAAAGGTACCCCAAGGGGTAGTAAATGTGGTTTTATATTGATCTGTTGGATGTTTTTGGATTTGATTGTAGCGAGAGAACCCATTCATAAAGGACAGAGCCTCATGGCCGACACAATCATCGATGATTTGGTCGCTGAAAGGGGTTGGAAAATTTACTTTGGGACAAGTGTGGCTGAGATTGAGAAATTCTGTGTAGATGCGAATAATGCATTGTTTTTTGTTAATGGGGATGGGATTGGAAACCCATGAAGTGTACGCAATGGGGTAAATGAACCCGATAACATGTATCTTGTCAATTTCAGCTTTGATAACCACAACTTTGGATGGGTGAAGGTGGCGTTGCTTTTGATGAACAGGGGCAACATCTGGCCAAGTGTCAATTCGTTGTTCTACTATAGAAGGATAGACGACGAGAATCTTCGTATATGACCAGGAAAAAATATCCTAGTGTTATCACTGAAATCTCATCCGCACAGGACGACAAGAAATCAACATCATCAGCACAGAAAAACAGTCATTCATGGCACAAGGATTAGTTCCATAGCACAGCAAAAGAGCCAAAACTATACAAAATTGGCTAAAAAATTAAAAAGCGCATTGCACCCACTGAAAACTAGCGCATGCGCGCAATATCATCGTATATCGGGCGC
>JASDQU010172411.1:0-16736 GCA_032191745.1 Picea mariana
TTATTGTAAAAAGGCCTTCAGAGCCTCATGGTAACCATCTTCTTGTGAATGTGCACTGCCGTCACATCTCTTCTCAGAGATAAGCCGCCACCATTCCAGCAAGCTTGTTTCCGCTGCATTTTTACAGTTTCGGCTTATTTCGTTATTTAATAGAAAACCAGTTTTACTGTATCTCTGTTATTTTCATGTTAATCACCTATTAATAATCTGTATTCATTTCGTTCTGCTCATAAAATCCGGATCACAGAAGGGGAAAAGGATGAGATGCTTAAGCTGATCATGGAGTAGAATGTGCAGTTGAAGGAGATGGAAGCAGAATTGGAAAAAATATTGAAAGATAAGGAACAATAAGAGCCTATGGAATTCATTCAATTGAGCGTAGTTCCTCTCATGGGAGTAAGAACAACATCTGCAACAGAAATTCCCTCATTAACCTCACTGATAACTTTGGAGAAGATAGTAGAACTGGAAAAATCCATGGAAGAGATGAATTTGCAAGAGACAAAGATTAGAAGACTTAAAAAGGAGGTTGAGAACCTTTAGGAACTCAAGTCCTCTTACTAATCCAGCTACTCCAAGGAGAAACAAACATCAGACAAGCTCAAACAAGAATTGCAACAGCTTCAAAAGCAAACAATGGCAGGAAAAACACTTGTTGAGGTCAAGGAAAATGTCTGGATGGATATCACCAAATCCATAAATGAAATATGGCCTATGATACAAACCATGTTCAAGCAGAATGAACTGGTGCAAATAAGCAAGAAAACGATTGAAAATATAAGAGGAGAATTGGGAGAGATGCCCGCAGAAGCCACTGAGATCATTAAATTCCTGAATTAAAAAACCAGAGAAGAGTT
The DNA here is from genome assembly GCA_032191745.1 of Picea mariana. Taxonomy (NCBI): domain Eukaryota; kingdom Viridiplantae; phylum Streptophyta; class Pinopsida; order Pinales; family Pinaceae; genus Picea; species Picea mariana. The sequence goes on from JASDQU010172411.1 coordinate 858, forward strand.
AGAGGAGTTGAAAATCGAAGATAGGACAGAGACCATCCTCGAGGTCAAGAGGGTCATGACCAAGAGAGGATTGATGATACAACTGGAGGAAAAGGTTCAGGCTATGGACATAGGAGTGCAAAGATTTTTCAGCAAAATTGAAGCTCTGTAGAAGAAAGGCCTCCCTGGCTTAAGGGTCATAAATGACAAGTTAATGACAATGTCTAATTATAAAAAGAAACTAGCCATCGTGGCTAAAGATAGTTCGAAATTATCGATAATACAGGAAAGTATCACAGGCATGGCATTCTTAGAATCTTTCCAGTCAGAAATCAACAAACAACACGAGATCCAGTACATTTTCATCATCAAGCCAAGTTTTGGCAAATATACGGAGATGGATGAAGTATACCGAAGATTGCTCAAAGTCAACGTTCCCAGTAACCTTCGATGTGAAGAGTTATGCAATCTGGTCGAGTAAGAGCTGAGGTGTCCAAGCCTAGTCAGATATAAAGTCAGATGAGGTCATGCAGAGGCCTCACCAACGGTTTACCCCAGAAATCAGCATGAAGTTTCAACACATCATCAAACATTTCCTGAATTTTGTTATTTTGTTGAGTTAGTTAGCTAAATTTAGAACTGCCACATCCTGATCTTTAACGACAGAATCATATGTAATTTTTTATTATAAATACTTCAAACTTTGAAATACTGAGTGTTGATCTTTACGCCCTGTAAGCTAGAAAGACTGTAATTTTTGTCAAGAGATCTTCCAGTAATACAAAGGGACGTTTCACAGGATTCTCGCGTGTTGTTCATTGGTGATGTTATTCTTTTATATGTTAAATTTTTTCTCTCTCATTTGTCATATCGTTTTCTAATCTAATCTTTTAAAGTAGCGCATGTTGCAGGATTTATCTTTGTATACCCTGTTTCCGGCTTTGAAAGATCTTAATGTTTATCTTTCTAATATTACAATGAAGAAATTCTTAAATTCTTCTTTACTTTAATTGATATTCTCATATTTTCTTCTTTTCATCACTTTATTGCTAAAGAATCCAATGAATGCATTATCTTGCCCTGTGAAAAGAATCTTTTAGTTTTTGTTTAGATTTCTATCTTTATAATACAGACCCCATAGCCCAATGGAAGCGTAAACTCTTTTCAGCCAACTTAACAAAAACAACAACAAACCTTTTCAATCTTATTTTATTTAACTAGCCTAATATCTTAAAGTTAAAATATGGCCAAATCATACAGAGAGATCCCTCTCTGAAACTGGTAGGGCTAGATTCCAGTTTCGAAGTGGTTGGATAAAGTTACCTCTTGTAAATTTCTTCTACTCTGACAACCTCTAGGAATTTACAGGGCGATAACACACACATAATCATAATCCATTTGGAAATTGTCAGCAAAGGAGTGAAAAGAAGTTAAGTGCTCCTCTATAGTTGTTTCCCCTTCATTGTCAAACCTTGGAAGGTACTTCATGTAATCATTTGCTGGGAGAGGATGAATGTTATTTGGCAATACCAAAGGTGCATATCTGGAAACCTTGATAGCATCCATTGGGTTGGGAGGTGTTGCACCAACAATTGTTTGACCACCTAAAGGCTGATTTGTATGTGAGGACTGTGGTGATTGTGGTGATGAGAGCTTAGGAATGTTCACCAATTGAATCTTAGGAGAGGACTGGAGAATTTCTTCAGAATTTTTTTCAACAGAAATTTCTTCAGAACTTCTTCAAGGATTAATATTTTTTTCAGGGGAGGTTACTCTATTTCTTCAAGGAATTCAAAGATTTCCTCAGATTTATATCTACTTTCAGGATAGGGTGTGTAAAAATATTTTGGTTCTACAAATTCCTCTTTCTGCAAGGTAGATTCTTCGGCAGGAGGTAAAAGAAACAAATTTTCAGATCCTATTTTTTTAAGAGAATTGTATTGTTGTAGGATATCATCAGGATCTAAAATAGTAGGCACATTGGGATATTTTGGATGGGCTCTAGTCTCGTTTCTCTTTGGAGCCATAGTTTCTAATGTACAGTCATTAGGTGAAAAGAAATGCATTCAATTGTGCCTAGTTATAGTTTCACCATCTACAACTAGATCTGTATCATGTCCTTCTACACATGGAAAATCTCATCGTTTCATCCCCGGAAACAGTGCCAAAATATGTTAGCACTATAATTTGTTCCTATACTGTGTTAGGAAAACTCCTATCACATATTAAAAGGGACTTAATGGATAAATTGTCAAGATCTCGTCTCTATGTGAAGCAACTCAAGTAAACAAAAACTTAGTTGAGTCATGTGAGAGTGGGGTAGATATTGAAGAATAATAAATGAAACAAAATTGATAACCATAAAAGAGCAATCTATTCTTTGATATAATTAACCAGTAGAAGAATAAATCTTAAACCCAGAAATCCTTCCTGAACTAGATTTAAAAGATCTTAAAAACACATGTGGTCAAGATTGTGTTATAAAAATAGGGAAATCCTCTCAGCACATACATACAACCATATAATCATATAATATTATTAATTTGTTCAAGATGAGGAATTAGAAATTAGAAACAAAAGAGAATGATACACACCAAATACTGACTTCATTAACAATTGAAATCTTTACACAGATAAGGTCGATCCAAACAGTTGTATAAGATAAAGTCTTTTAGGAAAACAGGGATCCAACCCTTTATTCTTCTATATCATTCAATATATAATGTTTCAAATTGGTTACATGTACTTATGGTCAATTATGAGAATTAGGGACACCTCAAAACAAATCTCTACAAAAACTCAATACGAATTTAAATTTCTAACTGTTGATATACCAAAATATAACAATTTACAAAAATCTCCTAAAATTAGGGAAACAACCTTGCATAACATCTCTTTGAGTTGACTTGTTTTACATTCGAATGATGACATTGTTTCTTCATATTTATCTTTCCAATATTCAATGCTCCACTTGAAACCAGCATTTGACAACTCAGCACAGGTAGCTAATCTAGATCAATCTTTGTATCCAAATATAAATTTTAGCTACAAAAAATATTGTATAGCTTCATAACATGATCCATTATATGCTGACATAATTTATAGCCTTCCCCTATTAAAAAATATAAAATTGGGTGCAAATAGCAGAAAAATCGGCTGCTACAGGTGTTCCAGTAGTGCCTTTATTTCCTTGTGTATACAATTGCAGGAACTTCCTGTTGTGACCTTCCAAAAACTAATCCTGTGTGTTTTAAACTCTTTTCTTTGTCTGGGTTATAAATCGACATATCCAAAAAGGATCATGATACCTTATACACAGGGAACAAAAAATATTTTTCCATCCTCCATTACTTTTAATCTCAAAAACTGGATTTATCCTGGAGGTGATATCTTTAAATTGATAGCTTTCTATTCAATATTGAGGAAGACGATTCTGCTAGCAATTCTAAGCTATCCTTTCTAGTCTGCTTTGATTGAGATTGGGTTTATATATTTACGCTCATTCCCTTCAGATCCAATCTTAGGGTTTGGGATTTTCATATCCATTTTACCCTATTTTGTGGTAGGAACTTTGTTTTTCCTAGTGATTGCCTTTTTATTTATGATCAAACCACCCTTCTTGGATTTATCCTTCTCAGGATTAGTGACTGGGGTTTTCTTGTTTCTAGATGTCTTTCCAATAGGTTTGACAGGCTCTTCATCAATGATGATAAATTTCTCTATGATGGAAGGTTTATTCACTGCTTTAGACTTCAACCTTAACTTATTTTGAGGCCATGTGCTTCGTTTACTTACTAAAATTCTATCCCTAGAGGTATCGTCTTTAGAGGAAATTGAGGCATTAGGAGTGACCTCTGGGATAGACTCTTCAAGGTGTATAGGATCTTCAAACTCATTTTTTTTTTCCAAATTGTTGGTCCTCCACTGAAACCCTAGGTTCTGCTAATCGCTTAGCCCTTTTTGATTAAGTTTTATTTTAAAAAGAGAAAGGGTGCTTAAATCCACCTAATATGTGAGAAGACCCCACATATGTTTCTTGACTGGTTGATGTATCTTTTGTAGGCTCATATGGAGTATTTAAGCATGTTTCTCGCTTACCCTTCTTTGCAGTGGAAGATTGATCGGCATTAGATGGAGTTTCTTGATCAAGATTAACAATATTTTCATGTGATTGAGAAGAAGGAGAATTTGTTTCCTTCTCAAACCCTAACTAGATCAAGAACTGATCCCAAGTATTCTACAACTTCCTTAGTTTGGACTTAACAAGAAATTTAATCAACCCCTAATTCAAAATTCCATGAGGAAGGGTCTTGGGATTGGCTTGAACCCTCATATCCATGTTTTTGAGATCCCTTAAGAAATAATGAGGTAAATTCATCATTTTAATCCCTGCTAGATGAAGTAGAAATCGAAGATGGAATAGGAATACAATAGAATATCACCCCTCACATGTAATGAATCTCTTAAGCATGAGAAAGGATTCTATCCACTCATCAGTGATCCAATCCCTAGGGATTCCCTTGGCCTAATTAGGGTCTTTGTGTTTAAGATTTAAAAATTGATTGATGTCTCCTCCTGTAATCAATTTATTTTTAAACCACCTTTTTCCATCAGTGGGGAGGTTGCAAGCAAGAACTATAGATTATTCAGTAACCTGCATAACCAGGTTTTTGATTCAAGCCCACTGTCCATTGAAACTCTCAACAAACTCCATGGATATAGCGTAATAGAAACCATCCAGCTTAGTACAGAAAAGGTACCACCCTTCCCGATAAAAAATGATTTGACAATCTTCATAAGCTTCCATGACTTCAGGCCCTTCGGGCTCTTTCCGATTCACAATTCCACCTTTACCCATCTACACAGTCATGACTAGAAGACTAGATTCTTGGATACAGAGAAGATATATGTTTGTTGTGTAACAAGAATAAAGGAGATTTTCTAGCTCTGCAGGAGCCAATTCAAATAAACTAGTTGTTGTAGGTAACGAAAAATGCACCAGATTTTGAAAACACATTTAATAAGACAATCGATCTGTGTAACCTTCTAAATATGATAGGTACAAATGATGATACACCCCATTTCGTATGCTATGGATGATGATGAGTACTTTTCTAATTTATTTTTCATACTCATGAGCTTGTAGTACAAACCACATCTTCCACGATTCCCCAAAGTGCTTAAAATTATCATGACCAAGGACATGTGGAAGTTCCTGTAGCTCCCAACCAGATTTGTCTTTTTCTCACTTGAGTGGATTATACTTTGAATCTACAACTCATGAAGTTAAATAATCATGATGCATAAATTTTGACATGACTAATAGCTCAAATGAAAATATTTGAACCATTTGATGTCAACAAGTAATCATTTAAACATGTGTATAATTCCCTATGTCCCCTTCTCACAACATTAAGTCCATCTCATTCATTCACTCTAGCATTATTTAAAACCTCGTAAGGTGAGATATTAAACCTTTAACAACAAAATACTAAATATTTTATAACTTATACAAAATTTGAAATGACAAGTAGGAATGAATGAGGGAAAAAACAAAGTAGACCATAGTAGGTGTTAACAACAAGTACAAGATCATTGATGATATTATTTATTATAAAGGTAGGATCTATTTAGTTCCATAATATTCACTTAAGAAGAAAGTGCTTCATGCATTCCATGAATCACCATTAGTAGGGCACCAAGGATTTATTAAGACATACATGCAGATAAGGGAAAGGTTTTCTTGGAAGGGTCTCAAGGGAGAGGTCATGTTCTACCTCAGGGAGTGTAATACTTTCTAGTAGAATAAAGATTGGCATAATCACCTGACAGGTATATTACATCCTCTTCCCATTCCAGAGCATAAGTGGGAATCACATCTATGCAATTCATTACTTGGCTTCCAGGACATAAGGGAAATATTGTATATTTTTTGTGGTAGACCAATTGACTAAATTTTCCCACATTTTTTCCATTACCATGGACTATAGCACATCTTAGGTAGCTGAATTATTTTTTCGGGGATGTTTTTAGGTTGCATGGACTACCCAAGACAATAGTGAGCGACATGGATAGTAAGTTTATGAGCATATTTTAGCAAGAATTTCTTATATTGGTGGGTACTTAGTTGACTACTATCACTAGATACCATCCACAAACAGATGGGAAAACATAAATAGTGAACAAATGGGTGGAAGGTTACCATAGGAATTATGTAGTAGGGAAACAAAAAACATGGGTCAAATGACTCTATTTGGGAAAATATAGCTACAACACCACTCACCACTTATCCATTGGTATGTCTCCTTTCAAATCTTTGTACAATTATGATCTTGTTGATTTTGTGGAAATTGTGTTTGGAGATAGCAGGGATCCTATGGTCAAAAAATGGATACAGGAAATCCACGACATCCTTAAATAACTCAAAGACACTTTTCATAGATCTCAAAACCAATAGAAATTGTATGTGGACTGTTGACACTCGGAACTGAAATTTGGGTTGCAACAAATCAATCCCGAGGCAACCTTGAACCACTTTGGATTAGAAGTTTCCCTCCTCCAACCAGAGAGGGATCTTTCGAACAATGTCACAATACGATCTTCAGGAAGCATGAAATGGTGGGCAGATTTATGGGTAAATGATGGTCTTGGATTCTTAAAGTTTGGAGGTTAAACCAGGGAAATGGTCCATTGGGCATGGAGTCAAATGAAAACTGAAAAAAGGAGATAATAGTAGTGATCAAATAACTTGCGGAAAGTGAGGCAAAGTAAGTCTATCTTCCAGCGATTTGATAATCATGATGCGTTAGCATAAAAAGGAAAGGAAAGGCCGATGTAGCAGAGAATATATGCAGAATTCTGGAAGTGTAGAATGGTCTTACACCCGCTGATTGCTGGTGCATAAGAAAGACAACAAACAATTACAGAAAACCAAAATCCATTCGCTATAGTAGTGGTCGTACTAAAGTATAACGAAGCACATCAGCTAGAATAAAACGAAATTGTAATACAGTCGTGATGGAATAAGGAAGAAATAAACAATATGATAATGACAATATCAACTGCGGGTAAGGAACATATAAATGAAGTCCAAACAGATTTAACACAGCTGAAAAGAAGATGAACATACTAAAAGAAATCGACCGTGATGAATCTCACAGTCACAAGTAAAAAATCATCTTTATTTTTCCAATCTTGGCTTACAAAATAACTCGGCTTGCAAGAAGAGCCCCTCTTCGAAAGAGGTTTTCCCCATCTTTCCCCCGCCCTCCTTTTCGTTACACCCCTCAGTCTTTTTAAAAGAAAAAATAAAACTCTTTTGTTACGGGAATCTGAAACGGTTTGTCTTCTGGACTCCACGACTGCCAGATGTTCTGTCGTTACTAACATTGGTGTGCGCTGGAAAAAACTCGTTCAGGTACCCCTGGTCTCTGCCATTACCTACGTCAATGAATTCCAGCAACAGGTGTCTTCACTTCCCACGGCTGTTCTTTCCTCGGCCTTGGTTACCCTCTAATTGATTTCGTGTTGCTTTTTAAACCTATTACCAGCCAGGTAGCCTGCTACAATCAATTCTTGCAAAAGACCGGATGATTATCCATCACTAGAATTGACAAGAAATTCAACAGGGAGCTATGGATTAAGCATCTGCCAATATCGATGGTGAATCGTAGCAAAGTGTCTTTAATATCAATTCCCGCAGAAATGATAAGTTTCATGAACAGGCATGTCATATGGCCCAGGAAAGGTCTCAGACACGCATACCCTCAAGCACTTCGCAACTCAAGCTTTTGGCTGGTGGTTTTCATGTCGTTTTGTGTTTGCATTACGATACTTCAACTCGCTGCTACTTGGAAAACCGATGCCACCATCATGGATTCTCCTTGCAGCTTGCCAGCCCGTGTGGGCCACGATATTGCCCAGTCCACTTCGACAGCTTTACTTACAGAAACGACGCCATTTCTGCTACCTTTGCATGGATTATCACCGAATATAATAGACGACGAGAAGCGTTTCTGGGCTCAGCTGGATAATTTGGGGTACGAGTCTTTCAAACATCGACACGTGAAAGCCACGTCGGTGCTCAAGTTCATAACATGCTACACGGGGAGACACTGATAATGATTACCAATCAAATTAGATGTCGAATGGTCGGTTCAAGCATCATGAGCAGTTGAGGTTTCAGATTGAATAGGAAGAGGCTGCTACTGGAACCTCTGACATTCCAGTGGTTCATCTCTCACCAACCGTTGTTGTTGGCAATGTTGTTCATGTTTCTGTTGCATCAGAGCGTGGAGGTATCTAATAATAATTAAATCCGCAATAATATACAGCAAGAAAGGGTTGCTGGTTAAACTACACGTCTGTGCTATTGCCCGTCTTACTCTTCGATGNAAAATGCATCTAATTGACTGAGAATTATTACATTTTCTCTACAAGCTTCTTTCTTCTGACGAAGGACCTCATCTATCTACGTTCACCATAATTCATGTATTTTATTTATTTCTTCCTTTGCAAGCATCTTCAAACGATTGAACGAAACCTCCAAACCCTCCTTTGTCGTTTCAGCGGCCTTGCTTCCATTTCAGTTACAAGGTCTACGATGGTTGCCTTGAAGTTCTCTGCAGGTGCTTCATCTAATTGTTTTGCAATATCGCTTTTTTTTTCTCTACAAAATTCTTCCTTTTGATAAAGAGCCTCGTCTCTTTGCCTCTTTAATTTTTGTTTTGTTCCTTCTCTAAAAGAATATTCAAGTGGCTATATGCATTCTCCAAATCTTCTTTCGCTGTTTCAACAGTCTTTCTTTCTTGCTTTTCAAATTCAATCTCCAAAATAGCCTCCTCAAGGCTCGACTGTTTTCTCTTAATTTCCTCTTTATTTGATTTCAAAGCTTCATCGAATTGCTTGCCAATATTTTCTTTTTCTCTCCAAGCTTGTGCCTTTTGATTTGGTAGCATTTGAAGGAAGCCGATTCTGAATGTACGCTTTGGTACATTACTTGTTGGTTCTGAAAGGCAAAGCAAGTCAGTCATCCGTGAAGGAAATAGTAATCCCGAGGGTAACCCAAACCGACTAAAACCCTCTCTTGTACGCACATCGTGTTTATGGAAATCTCTGGACGTGGCGAAGTCCAGACACACCGACAAATCTCATGTAGATAATCATGGATGGAATAAGAGTTTCAAGGAAAATGAGGTCGCGGGTTCATGTCCTTGGCATAGACAAATTGAGAATATGATTGACGAAGAATTACCTCATAAACCAAGTTCTAGGATCTACTCGTTGCTCCTTCGGAGGAAGAGCAAAGCGAATCATGTTGAATTCCCTGATCAGGCGAACAGTGTTGCAGATAAATCCTTTATAATCGTCGTGTCTTCATTCGACAATAACTCGAACAGGAATTCTTCGGAGGATCTAGACCTTTTCAACAGCCATCATGATGCCCTTCGGAGTGATGACCTTTTCAACAGCCATCAAGGCCCTTTGATCAATTTTCCTCACGGGAAGATTGTATTAAACCATATATTATACAGATTTTCTCATATTCTTCTGTCCCAGGGATATCTTACCATATAGTTGTCTATCCATCTTAGATATCCATATCTAGTGCTCTATGCAATATGTAGAATGTGGAGTGGACCCTTTTTGGTATGAAAAAGCCTCTTTGTTTCTTGTTTTGGTTGAACTATATATTGATAAGGAATCTCCACACATATCATGCTAGCGGATGCTCCAAAGCTTTCCAATAGAAACATAAAACATGGCATCCCAACTGCTTATCAACAAATCACAGCCTTCTTGCAGCTTGTGGCCAAAATGACCTTCTCCTACATTCTCAAAAACTGCGTGCTCACTTGCTAACAATGAAATATTTGAATCTTCATCCATGGTATCCATCATGTCTACCAATCTGTAGAAGGATTTCGCTCATAATGCAGGGATTTATCTTGAAGACGATTTTTACAAAAGTGCCTGAGTTAAATCGAAAATTTTCAATATTTGTTACAACATGGACAAAAAGAGGGTGGAGTGTACTTTTGAGGTAGGTGACTTGGTCTATTTAAGACCGCAGTCATACAGACAAGCATATATTAAGAAGAGTGGAGCTGAGAAACTCAAACCAAGCTTCTATGGGAACTATGAGGTGCGAAGGAGAATTGGAGAAGTTTCATATGAACTAAAATTACCACTGGAGAGAAAAATCCACAATGTTTTCCATGTATCTTGCCTAAAAAGAGATTTGGGAAAACATGTTGTAGCTAATGAAGAGATACCTCCAGTTGATGAAGAGGGAAACTTGATTTTTATTCCAGAGGAGGTATTGGAGGTAAGGGAGAAAAAACTATGGAACAAGGATATCAATGATTACTTGGTCAAATGGAAGAATTTTCCTATAGAAGATACAACTTGGGAGAGAGAACAAGTGCTACAGAAAACAGGTACAAAATTGCTTGTGGGAAAGCAATTTCCAATAGGAAAGACTGTAATGTTCCCCTCTCCTTGAAAAAACCATGGAGGAATTATTAGTCTAGTCACTCCTATATACGATAGTCCAACAGGAAAAAGGGCTAGGAGGTGCTAAAGATGTCACTAGGTGTTTTAATGATATTTGATTAAAGTGACTAGATGAAAAGGGAAAAAGGGTTATTGACTTAAGAAGAAATTAAACAATAACCTTAGTGAAAATCATATAGTAACTCAACAGAGAATTAGAAGATGGAGGTATAAAAGTGAGAGGAGGGCACCTCACTCCTCATTCATGTTATTCTTCTATTGATATCACTTGAGCTATGCAACTTACCTTTTGAGGGTTTTGAGTCAAGAAACCCTAGAGAACAACAAGGAGGTGAAATATCCCTTTGTTCATGGTCCAAGATTTGGTCAAGGAGGTGAAAGATCCCTCCCTCACCATTTTACTCAGTCTATATTCCATTCAGAAGAGATTTGTGCAAGAAGGGTGCAATTGAAGGGTTTTTCCAATAGGTTGGGTACACTAGCTAAAGGAGAAAGTATTTGATTTACTTTGTGGAGGCCATATATTTAGGGAAAATCACTACAAGAGTGATTTCCATCCCCATAGTGCCCCTTTTCATCAATTGTTGGAGGGTTTCCTCTTGCATATCTATTTTATTCTTCAGTGGGGAATATTTACTGAAGGAGGGAATGTACCAGTCCTTGAGGAGGAGGTAAGATGGAGGGTTTGATCAGGGGGTTTGGCCCCAAAAAAATTTCAAAAGTTATCTATAGCTCCTGATCTACAGTTTGGCAGTATTTTCATGAGTTTTGGAAGTCATGTTCAAGGAGGCCGAAGTCTCTACATTTTCCAACCAGTGAGGGGCACAACAGTACCATATTTGAAGGTTATTGCTCATCAGGGAAAGAAATTAATCTTGTATCTATCTTCAGTCAGTTTTGGGGAATCTTGGAGACCCTATTTATATATTTTTTTGTATCTGAAGGTTGCGTGCATCTTGGCTTCTTTAACTTATTATATTGTACCAGATCTACATATTTGTGTGTGGAATATCAGCTTATTATAATAAATAAAGGTTAGATCTAAATATTTTTCTAAAATATATTTGTTTGTGTCTCTTATATCTTGTGATCTACGTGATTGTTGTCTTCTATATTCTATAAAATCTTCATAAAACACCTAGAGCACAACTCCGTAATTAAAACCATGCAAAAAACAAAAAAACAAGTTCATAAATTCATCTAAGTTCCCTAGTGAATTTTCTTGGGAACATTACACATAACCATTTGAATCATCTAAGGGTGTGTATGTTGAATACGCAATTCTTCTAGTTCTATACTGGCATCAGTAAAAATATGTTACGCACTTACAATTTTATGGAATTTAATTATGTGTGTGTCTATTTTGTAATGTCATTATCTTTTGATCATGTGTGGTTGTGTGAACCATGACTTCCCCCAATATAAGAGACATGCCATATTGAAATTATCTTCATTTTTTTTTATCCAGGTGAATATTGGTGGCCACCCACTTATTCCAACTGGCTCAAAACAGTCTTCTGGCAACTTACTATTTTTAGTAGTTTTTCAGTTCCTAAAATTTCCTGTCAATTTTGAGAGCCTAAATGATGTTTTTTCGGGATATAGGACTTGATTGATAATAAAAGTCTCTAATTGAGCCCTCAAAATGAATCTCCATGATACCTTTCCAATGATCTATCGTGCGCCCAAAACGAAGATCGTATGCCAAAGTTATGCCCCTGGGAAGTTGATACACCAAACTACCCAAAACAAGGTCCACAAAATGATGAGATGTGAAAAAACTTTATTTTAGTTTGGATGTATCTATGTAGAGCCCCACGGTATTTTAGCAGCAAATGCTACTCTGAATATTTGATACCCAGCTTGGTGAGCAAGGTATGGAAGTTAGGCACCATTTAGGCACCAAGATTTAGGCAGACTCGAAATCCCATTTTTTTCTGGTGCCTAAATCTCGAATATTTGATACTCCAAATATTTGATTGTTGCATATTTGCAGACTTGAAATCCCATTTTTTTCTGGTGCTCATTTTTTTTTTTTTTGTTGCAGATTTGCAGACTCGAAAAAAATGGGATTTCGAGTCTGCAAATCTGCAACAATCAAAGTATGANTATCATACTTTGATTGTTGCAGATTTGCAGACTCGAAATCCCATTTTTTTCGAGTCTGCAAATCTGCAACAATCAAAGTATGATAAATATGGACCTAACAAATAGCCTCCTGAAAACCAGTCCAAGCCACAGGAAAAGAAGGGTCATGGGAAGATGAAGAAAGACACTGAAAAGTGGTGTGATTTCAACAAAATTCCCTAGCACAACACTGGTGAATGTTGTTCAAAACAATCATTGGTCTCTGAGATCAAAGACAAGGATATGAACCTTGATCTAGAATCTGATTCAGAAAATACTCGTAGAATACATATCATCGACACAGACCCCATTGTTATTGTCACGACTGCAAAAATTCAACCAAAAGAACTAGCAGATCCTGAAGAGGGGGAGAGACTCTTTCATTCACAGATGTGGGTGATGGGGAACCCATTTCTTTTCATTTTTGATAGCGGAAGCCAAAAGAAAATCATCTCAGCAGAGGTCATCAAAAAGTTGGGATTGTCGACAACACCACATCTACAACCATACAACATTGGGTGGCTTCGCCAGGGATAAGATATTTGTGTCAGCCATTAGTGTTGATTGTCATACAACATCCAACCCTTCAAGGATGAGGTATTATGTTATCTTTCCCCATTGGATGTATGTGATGTTCTCTTGGGCCAACCATATATGTGGAAGCGCCATGTTATTTATGAGTCTCGAACCCATAGTGTCATTGTTACTATGGGGGGTCATCTCTGATACCAGTGATCCAAATTAATTTTCAGAATGAAATGAAAGAAGAGAAATTACAATGAAGTGCCCGTGAAAATTGCCAGAAACAGAGAAATACAACAATAATTGATTTTTATTAATGAAACAATTGTAAAGGGAGTGTAAAAATACATAGTGCAAGACTCACTAGAATGGTGGCATCTTTATCTCTGAGACAAGATGTGACAACTATGCTCATTTTCTAGAATATGATTACACTGAGGCTCTAAAGGCCTTTTTATGATAAGCATGAATTCCAAAACCCTATACATCCCAAATACCTAACCCTAGGAGATGAAACTCCAAAAGTCACGTGGGCCCCGTTTGGGTAAGTTAGTACATTAACTTCTCAAGGTCGTTACTTTTGCATAAGATCTATGTTTTAGGTGCATGATATCCCATTGGAAATGTATCTTTGATAACTACACATTACGTCATCAAACTCTGACTCTGTTTATAGTTTGACTGTGGTGAGCCAAAAAAACATTGTTTAGGGCCCCAAAACGGCCTTGGAAGTACAGTAATATGTTTTGACATGAAAACAGACAAAATAAGCTCGTTGGATTAGGTGGGAGGCCACTAGTATCCACCTGGAATATGTGTATGGCTTCATAAATCCCCAAAAGTGTAGAACCCACAATTTCAAAGAAGTACAGAAGAACGTGTTGAACTAAAAACTGACTAGAGGAGCCAATTGGAACAGGTGGCCACCGATATCCACATGGATCAATCCTCCCCATTCGGAAGCAATGGTCTCCATTGCATTGGGTGCCCAGGGAAGAGGGGAAAGCATTTTTTGAATATGAAGTTTGGTGAGATGTGTGCCTTGCTGTAGAAGTTGTGCTTCTTGGCTTGTGGAAGACTATTAAAATCCTATTGCATGAGGGGTTGAATCTGTCCCACCAACCTGTTGTCTCTTGGTTTGATGGGGCATTGTGTAGGCACCATTGCAGGTGAAGAAACAATATCTTATTTCTTTTCGACAATCTATTTTTGTTGGATAGAAGGTGCTGAGGCTGAAGTGGTTGTAGTGGTCTTTTGTGCATCCTTTGAACAGACTGTGAAGAGGATGAATTTTGCAGTATGAGAGATTACCTCGTGGCACTATTTTGGTGGAGAAGTAGTTGGAACTACCCATGGTATCCTATAGAGATGACCTTCTAAAGTAATAATGACACTATGGGGTCTAGAATCATAGAAAACATGATGTTTCCACATATATGGTCGAAACAAAACAACATCACAGACATCAAGAGAGGAAACATCACACACTACCTCTTCCTTGAAGGGATGGATGCCATAGGATAGGCGACACTGTTGGTTGACACAAAGACCTTGTCCCTTGTGAAGCCACCCGATGTTGTATGGTTGTGCATGTGGTGTTATCGACAACCCAAATTGTTTGATGACCTTAGTTGAGATGAGGTTCATTTGGATGTCGTTATCAACAATGAAATGCAATGGGGTCCCCTTCACCCACATCTATGAATGGAAGAGGCGCTCCCCCTCTTTAGGATTTGCTGGTTCTTCTAGTTTAATTGTTGTGGTCATGAAAGTAGCAGTGGGATTTGTTTGCATGTTTTTATACAGAGGCAGAGTATGCGTGTTTTTAATTGATGGTGAATATCAGCATGATCAGTAGCATAGCGATAATGGAAAGATCAGCAGTGTAAGCTCAGAAGGAGGAAAACAGTCAAAGCATGACAAAGGTTTCATTTCGGAGTTTCACAAATTGGGAAATCCAAAGGAAAGAGGTTCAAACTCATGATAACAATCATGACCGTTGGAGTCATAGGACACGTGGCAAGCGATTGGAATTTCACTGACTTGCACATTGGAGGAGTCAATGGAGCATGGTGTAGGAACTTGCGATATGCGAGATCACGAAAATATATGGACCGTCAAATCATCGAGATCATGGATCGTTGATCAGGCATGACAAAGGCCCGTGAAGCTACAAAATTGCGATAAGATATTGACCATTGATTCAAGAAGAAAATGTGGTGAAATTGCGATAATATCTAGACTGTTGGTTCCATAGGACACATGGTGAAAGATCATCATTTCACTGACTGGAAAGTCAAAGGAATGAAGTTCTCATTTTATTGGAAAGTGGTCATATCTTGTGGTCACATTGTCGAGAGCTGGAGAGCAGATCTAGAGAAGCCAATCTCTATTTCGGAGTTCATAACATGGAGAGTCGAGAGGACTCATCACAGAATACCCGAGACGTGAAAGTGCGAAATGTGTTTTCGAATAAGGCTGTGGTCACAGCCAGTGGTTACATCTGTGGAAGATGGAGGAAGAAGCTAGTGGTGTTAAGCTCCATCTCAGAGTCTCAGGGATCGCGAGTTGGAGTATCGAGAACCTTCATCATAGGACTCATGATATGCGAGATCACGATGAGATTTGGACCATCGGATCATTGGAGATCTCGACAGTTGATCAAGCTTGATAAAGTTCATAAGTTCACAAAATACAAAGTGCCTTTTGGCGCAGCCTGTGGTCACCACCAATGGT